>NGBS01000587.1:0-264058 GCA_002245135.1 Proteromonas lacertae
GAATATCATATAGCTTCTTAACATTTGGGTAAAAAACTCCATACATATTGTACCATATATTAGTTGATATCTTTTTCGAAAATATATCTGAAGGGCACTTTTTGGAGTATGGTTTTCTTCTTTCAAAATGATATATCTCATTTAATGCTTTCTGATTTAAAATAGGGCTGAATTTAGATAATATATATCTTTATATATTATCCTTCTCCATGTCTGAAAATTTATGTTTACTGTTTATGTCTAAAAATTCATATAGAGCTAAAATGCTGTAGTTTGCATGTCTAGTCTCTTTTTTTATAATGTCTTTAATAAGTTCTTTTTCACTTGATGACCTTTTCATTAACTTTCTTTTAATTTTGGTCAATATTCTGAAACCATCATTTAATGTAGATGAATCTTTGCATAATAAGTGTATATTTGTGGAAATATATTTTGCAATCTTGTAGCATTCTTTAATTTCTGGTATATCTTCTTCCTTTAATAATTTTATCTGTAATAAAATTTCTTTATTGAGTAATATTTTTCTAAATACATCGCTATAGCTTGACCATCTCGTATCACAACCCTTGCGTATTTGGATATTTTTTTGTATAATTGAATATATAGTTTCTCTAATCTTTTGATTATTATTTAACTTATGAATAATGTCATTACACATGACTATCACTTTTTTGTATTTCTCTATTTCGAATACTTTTTTACTGATTAAGTTTAGGATGTGTGCTAAACATCCAAACTTTAATACAGGTCTATTTATTTTTTTCTCTAAAATACTACTTATCTTTTTCATGGTGTAGTTGTTATCACTACTCACAGCAACAATGTTTTTAATATCTAGTTTATACTTCACTAATGTTTGAATTATTAATTCCACTATATTTTCTGATGTTTCTCGTTTATGTAAATAAATGGATTCCAAAAACGAAATATCACTGCTTTTCTTTATTGCCAAATTAATAACGTTTTCATTGGTTACTGATTTCCAAGCGTCCACAATTATACATATTTTACTGTTATCTACAATTTCCTTTACTATTCTTTCTGCTTCTTCGTTCATTGATGCTTTTATTTTGTTTATTGTTATTGACTTTGTAGTTGGATTTAATGCATATATTAGATTTTTAAAGGATTTAGATTGTATGGTTCTGAAAGCTAAGTTATTTTTTATAAGATATTTGGTCACCATTAAGTTTATTGCACGTTCATCATATCTCAATTCTGTAAGTTTTGATTGGATTAGCTTTTCACTACATCTAATTTAATAAATATAATAAATATATTTATACTTTTTGTAATGACGTTTCAAATTAGTGCAATGAGCAATAATCATTGCCTTGCACCTTCTGCATTGAATTCTGTTGTATTTTTCAAGGGGTTTCTTTAACACCACATCTTCATTAAAGTATCTATACACAGCATCTCTCGTTTTACCCATATACAATTGAAATGCAAAATGATAGCTCGAAATTCTCAAACCATTTTCTAAGTATTCAAATAATTGCTTGAAATACATTAAGTAGTATGCAAAATATACTAAATAGTAATTTTGAAATAGTTTTTCTATTAGTTTATGAAATATATTATGTTATTATCATAACAAGTACTATTGATTATCAATTAACTGAAAATACCCATTCTATAGCTATACTTCTTAATTATCTATATGATTATGTATAATATACAAAATTATTTATTATATAAATTACATTTATGTTCAGTGACGTCAATCACCTTGAAATGTACATAATGTATATATATGCATATCAGAATATGATATACAGTATGTATATTCTATATAATTAGTATATATGCATAAACATATGATATTATATAATCATAAGAAAAGTAGATGACTATTATGTTATAATACACAATAATATATCCTTTTTAACATATGTTAGTATATCTAGATGATAATATGGAAAAGTTATAACAAAAAATCAGAAAAAATATACTACAGCATAACACATGCTAATATTACTATGCCCGAGCAGTAAGGGGCAGGCTTCTTTTCAGCTGAAAAAAAAGGGGCAAAAATAGGGCAAAATTCGAAAAGGACGCCCTTTATCGAACCCAGATTTTATATTTTTAATGAAAAAAAACATAAATAATATTATATATATATATAACTATAATTCTATATTTCTTAATTTATTTAAATCTCAATAAAACTATACTCTTAAACATTTTTAATTGAAAAATCAACAGGAAGAACTTAATTTGAAAAATGACTATAATATATCCCATTACTAATAGATGGTTTATTCTCAATACTCTTAATTGCACTTCTACAATCATTTGAATAGGCTTGATGGTTGATACTTAAACAACTAACATCTTTGCTATTATTATTGTTATTAATCCCAGTTGTACTACTACTACCACTTTCTGTATTACCATTTCCACTATCTTTACCAGTTTCTGATCTAGCTGATCTTAATGGAATTCCATTTACTGTCATTTTATTCTTTCTACTTGTTTGTAATGAAGAATGCTTGGATCTGGCACTTAATTCTCTTCTACTCATACTTCCACTCTTTATGAAACTTGGATTTAATCTTTTACTATAACCATATCTTTGTCTTAAATGATATAAATACACTTCATTAGTAGCTTGAAAATCACAAGTTAAATAATCACAGTAATATGGGTTTGGTTTATGCTTGACTGCAACACGATAGAACTCTTCCCAACATCTCTCATGAGGTAATACAATTGTTGAATTTACTCTACTAACTCCATTTATACTACTGTAACTTAAAGTGTCTTTGTTATTATTTTGTCTGTATAATCGGTAAAATGATCTTCGTTTGATGATTATATTATAACCTTCATAACTAATGATTTTTTCTATTAACACTATCTTTGATTCGTGAAGTGGTAAAAAGAGATTCTCACTGTTATTGATTAATTCATAAAATGATGATAATGATATATAATCGTTATTATCTCTTTCTACTATATTAAGCCACTGATTCACAAATTGAATCTTATTGGAAGCTATTCCTAAAGATCTGAAGAATTTCTTTACTTGAGATTCATTAATAACTCTGTTACTTTTAATATCAATTATGGAAAAGATTACTATAGTTATATATTATATTTATTATTATTATACATGGAATGAGTAATTGATTTGAAAAAAATGTGAATATACAAATAAATTCTAAAAAGACACTAATGTCTACTTCTCCATCTATTTAATTTTATAACAATAATTTAATTATACCGAAGGGAGCAAAAAATAGAGAAAATAATGGTATCTTTTGTAATCCAAGTGTCTCTAACAATGTATCTGCAGGTATATATGGCTGTGATTTGTTTTTTGACCACAGATTTAAATAAAAATATTGCCACTCAGAAATCTCGTAATTATTCACTATTATGATATAACAAAATCAATTTATACGACATAAACAGTCAAACAAAGTTCTACAATCATCGCTGATGTTTACCAACAAATATGAATGAGGACGATTCGTTTTATGAGCTTTAAAATACTCTAGTCCATTATTCTACAGCAAATAATAAAATAGGGGAGGTATACGTATATTTCTAATAGCTCTTCCTCCATAAAAATTGAGTAATGATTAATTAAATAACCAACCGACACTTTATTCGTTATTGTATTTAATGGAGATGGTGAGTCTAAAAACAGTGAGATCATACTCAACATATACTTATAGTTTTATATAATGTAATAAGACTTCATTTTTATAAATATAAATCAATATTCAGAAAAAGTAAGAAAAATAAATAAGTATTAGAGCCACAAAGCTTTTTAATAGCATGTTATATCAACAATGAAACAACTGTAACTCATTTTCATTCTGGCGATCTATATTTGATAATGCATCTTTATGAAGGTATTGGTGTTAAGCGTATAAAATAAATAGCACAACGATTCTTTTGATTTTTTTTGACATAAACATAATCATTGAGAGAGTTACAGGTTATATAGATTAAACAAATATATTAGCTAAACGGCACTGTGACTGTGAGTTAGTTTCGATTATTTAATTAGTGTCGTTTAAAAAAGAAAAAAAAAAAAAATAAGATTGAAACCACAAGCCAAGCTATTCAAAAAATATCGTTTTGATTAGAAAAGTGTAAATGATAATATATAAGAGGATAAATATATTTCTGATAACATTTGTATTATTAGGAATGGTATATTCAGAGGATATTGGCTTTATATGTGAAGATCAGACTGATGTTTTAAAGACTGACATTGAAAGTTATATAGCGAAAGAAGGCAAAGGCTATGAATTGAAACCTGAAAATATTAAGATATTATCAATACCAATAGATGTTGATTCTTTAAACTCCACATTAACCGAAATTGCCAAGAAGAATATTAGGTACATTTATGCGCATTTACCATCTTTTCCATTGGATAAGGTGAATATCATAGCTGCATCAAATGGAGTGACAATTTTTGTTCCCCAAAATGATTCAAGTCATCTTTGTCTTGAAAATGTAATATATGGATATGATAGATGTCATTCAGCATATAGTTGTATGAATATATACTAATTTATATAATTATTAGATATTGATCATATTAAAGGTAGATATAGAATGAATATAATCATTGGTGAGAATAATGAATGTAATGTAAAGTTAGTAAAATATGTTTCTCAATTTGGTAGTCAATCATCATATTCATTTCTTGCTGATTATGATAAAGACATTTTAAAAGCTCATTTAGAAGCTGTTTCTGGTAATATGACATCAACAAATATGACATTGAGTATTGCTATATATAATATGTATGCAATTAATGAAGATATTATGACTATATATAAAGATACATTTGACACTTTTGATGATAAGAAGTTGGTTAATTTCGTATTTGATGTTGCTCAACTTACTGCATATCAAGCTTATACTAATATAGATGAGACAATAGAATTTGTAGGTGAGGAATTAAACAATGAAACAAGTCTAAAAACTGCATTAGATGATAATTTCGGTGTAGCAAATCATATTAATGGATATACTAGTATAGAAATAGAATTGTATATTATAATTATAATTATGAATGTATAGTTATGGATTGTTAGAATTATTATCACAAAAATTGATTGAATTAGAAGGTGCTTCTGTTGAACAATTAAGATATGCATTATTCAATAAACAAGTAGATGCAAGTGGTTTATTAATAACAATGCTTCCAGATCATCGGGTTATTTCACCATTATATTCAGCCTATTATGATAAAGTAACAGATACATCAAATCCAGAATGGAAATATGAAAAATTAGATATAGGAAATACAATGCCAACATCTCAAGTATTTGGACAACCACTCAATGTAACTTGTGATTTATTCACATCTAATGATTTTATACCATTAGAAGGCTTCTTTATGGTTTTATCATTCTATGGAGGTAATAATCCACGAGGTTATTATGAATCATTTACATTGAATGCTGCATTAGCTGCGATTAAAGATATTAATGATAATGGTGGATTATTAGAACGAGAAATAGTTCCTATATTTATTGATGGTGCTTTAAGTGATAATGAATATATTACTTTATTGAATTTATACCATGAACAATTTGATATTTCTATATTCTATATATCATTGCAAATAGCTGATGTAATACAAATTGATAAGTGTATATATATATAAACATATTTTATATAATCTAATAGTATTTAATCAGAAAGAAATATGGATTAATATTCAAACAACAGGAGGTGAATTCTGTGAAACAAATATTATGACTGGTGCAATTCCTAATTCTGCATATTTTCAAAGATCTGTTTTTACTGTTTTAACAGAATATTCAAACGTGTTTGTTGTATATAGTAATGATCGACTTGGATTAGATACAAAAACAGCAATTGAAGAAGTTGAAAAATCCATAAAAAATCTGAATATTGTAAAAACAGAGTTAATGGTTGGAACTAACGTAGTGAATGGTGAGAATGTATTGAGTAAAATAAATGATGCTTGTAATGAATATGAAAGTATATACATTTATAATAATAATATAATGTTATTAGGTTGTATGATTGTTTTAGCTACAGAATTCGTCTATTTAAAACCATTCTATGTTGCTTATTTAAATTCACAAATGAGAAATGCCACAAGATATCCAATTATGTCATTTGCTTTAAATGAAGTTTTAATTGATGAAATTGTGAAAGAAACAAATAAATCAATGGAAGGTCATTATGTAATGGGTTATTATTTTGATTCAATCACTGATTCTGATGAAAAGATATATTTCAAACAAAATGTTACATCAATGTATAACGGTTATAACAATTTGAAATTTACATCACAAATGGCTTTATCTTATAGTAATATTTATTTAATGAAGAATGCAATTGAATTAGTTTATACCGATAGTTATGATTCATTAAAATCTGTTTTTGGTAATATCAAAGTTGTTGGACCAGGAGGTATATTACAATGGACAACTGATGGATTTGCTAGTGGAGCAATTAAACTAGGAATTGTATTAATATAATATAATAATAATAATAATAATAATAATAATAATAATAATAATAATTTATAGATAAAAAGTGATAATACAATTGGCATTCAAGATTCTTCCACTTATATTGAACCTACTCATGCATTTATTGATTTATCAAGACAATGTAGTTGGGATAATAGTGTTGAGATAACCAGAGAAATATATAAGATAGTATATCTGAATATATTTAATGATGCTTCTGATTTATATGCTTATTCCTATAATCAATACTTCAGTTTAGTCATAGCCATAATGAATGATGATTATAATGGCATTAATGGAAGATATTTAAAAGCAGTAAAGCCATTATTACATAGCATTGAAGAAATGGTTGAATATGTTAAAGAAGTGGGTAATGATCCTGAAGTATTAGCATTTATAGGAACTTCTACCAATGAAGAAAGAGAAGCAATTCATCCATATTTATTAGAATATAATAAATTATTATTTTCAGTATATGCTGTTGAAGGTGAACAAAGTTTACAGAATGTAATTCAGTTTGGAAGAATGCCACATCATTATATGAATAAAGTATTTGGCTATCATTATACTAAATATAAAGATTGTGTTGTTGTTGCTGAATATACAAAGTATATTATATATTATATTGCTTTAATAGACAAAATGAGAAAATTGTAGATTATATAATGGCATTAGCAGGAGGAATTCAAATATTGAACTGTAAATCTAATTACACTAATTCAACAGATGATATTGATGGATTTATAACAAAATTAGATGATGAATATCCAAATGGTGTAGCAATATACAGTTTGCTACATATGAATACAAGATATTTATTGAGTGAATTATATGATCATAGTCTTAATAGCAGTAAATATCCAGTAACAATTTTAGATATTGTAGAACCAATGTTAAGCAAGTATTCAGGAGATCCAAAAGAGATTGAAGGACAATATTTTGTAGTTTCTTTTACCTATTTATATGATAGTGAGAGTAATATTGCTTGGAACAATTTCTTAAGAACTAAATATGGTGAACCTTATTATTTATCTGTAGAAGTTTCCTATGCAATGTATTCAGCACTTCGATTCTTAGGAGCAGCAATAGAGAATTCAGGTTCAACAGATTCATCAACAGTAAGATTGGAGATGTATAGAACAACAATCGATTTACCATTAGGAGCAACAAAAGTAACAAGAAAGAATATGGCTGTTATTGGTTCATTTCTAATGCAAGTTCTACCTGATAGACAATTTAAAATAACTCTTAGTATTACAGCTTTAATAGATACTACTCAATATTCTGCATTATTGTCAAGTAATGGCAAACAATATGAATGTGATTATTCAATAAGTAATGAAACTACTGAATCTGATTTATACAGATATGCATTGTGGATTAAATCTGATTCAGAAAATCTACAATTTATGTTGAGTTATTATCAAAATGTATTGAATTCAGATGGTGGTAATTCTGGAAGACCATATGTATATATATTATTTTTATTATATTCAAATAGTCTATGATAAAAGTATATTGTGATGATGAAGAAGGATTAGAAAAATCATTAAAGGATGATACTATTTCATTTATAATAAGTCAATGTGGAAATTCAACCAATGCATTATATAATGATGATTTAAAAGAAAAGGGGAAAGTAATGTTATCTACTCAGAATGAAGATACTGGTATTTGCTATAGTAATATCATTCAAGTCGGTTCATCTCCAGCTCAAAGAACAATTGCAATGATTCAATATTTAATTGATAGATATTCAACTCAGTTTGTATTATTTCTACCAAAAGGATTTGAAGATACAGCTGAATATAAACTACTAAAAGATTCAATTGAATCACAAAGTGCTGTTATTGAATATAAGGTTGTAGTTGATGGTAGTGATTTAGATCAAGCTAGTTTGAATCAAACAATTCGTGATGGTTTAGCTTCTGTCAAAAGATATATGCCTTCTGGTGGTGTTATATTGAATTATTTAAAGGCAACAGAAGCAGATATTGTATTTCAGAAATATTTTGAAGTAATGTCAGTATATTATGAAGGAGCAACTGATACAACTGAAATGGCAAAGTCATATCCAATTGTTACTCCATATTTAAGAGTATATCAGGTATTACCATTATATCTAAGAAGAGGACATTTGGCTAGAATCTATGGATTTGCCAATGAAGATACTAATCAAAAGATTTATACATTTAATAGAAATATACAAGGAGAAGGTGTTTTAACAGGTGAAGAAGCTGCAATATTAATGTTGTCTTTTGAAGCATTTATTTCTGTAGTTACAACAAAATCATCAAAATCATTCTTAGAATTAATTCAAACTATACCTCTATCAACATCATTTGGTGAGTTGAGAGTAGATACTGACAATTATTTATTACATCAAATGTATATAGTAACTACTGAAGGTGATGATGTTAAGATATTAACTGAATTGTATCAGGAATATCCAGCTAGAACTTACAGACAATGGTTTAATGTTTATTTAAGTTTTGATATATGTAATATCGTCACTTCTAATTATCATGAAGTAGTTAATCCAATTCCATTATTAATCATGATTCCATTAAATGGAGCTTATACAATGCATGGAACTGACATGGTATTATCATATTTAACTACAATTGATTATCTTAATGATAAAGATAGAGTAAATAATAGAATATATTCACCAGTAGTTATAAATACTCAATTTGATTCAGCAGTTGCAATTGAATATATAAATTTAGCAAGAAATGTATATAAGACAAGAATGATATTTGGTATTTACAGTTCTGAAATTCGAAGAGATGTTGAAGAAGTGTTAAGGAAAGAAGAATTGTTATTATATTATCCAGTTGATTATGAAGGTTTGGAATGTAAAAGAAATATATATTATACTGGTATTCCATTTGGTTCTAAAACAGCATTTGTTCCAATAGTAAGTCAAGATTATGGTTCTGCAGTATATATTGTATATACTGATACTTATATGAATCAAAAGATGGCTGCTTCTATTAGAGAGTTATTTGACGAAAGAGGTGTAACTGTAGTAAATAGTGTTGAAATACCATTAACAGGATATACAATGAAATCTATTTTGAATATCATAACATCTGAATTTAGTAGTGGTGCAATTATATCTTTGTTAGATGGACAAACTACAATTGATTTTATGCAGGAATTATATGATGAAGGTTATACATCTACTACCTATCGTGTTTTTAATATGTATTTAAGACATATGGATGTGATGAATAACTTGGAGATATTGAATGGACATTATCATTGGCAATCTTTCTATGAAATAGCTGAAGATTTATTTAATGAGACAAATACATTACATAAAATATCCAAAAATACTTATACACATTATAATGAAATATCTGAATTAGTTCCATCATGTGTATTGTCAATGTTATTGAATCATTATGCTGCAAAGAGTATGAAATGGAATGATAGTGATCCAATTGGTTATTCATTTGATGATTTATTAAATGCTGTTCATAATACTGTTATTGAGGAATATCCACACCTTAAACCTTCAGTTAGTAATCATATTACATATTCATTTGCTATGTATCAAGTATTAGATAAACAAATAATTAGACTCTATCAATACATAAGTCCAGGTGCAAGTAATCCATATCAAACTAGGCTTGATTGGGAAGGTTCTTATTACTGTTTATTTAATAATGGATTAGAGATAGAGAAGGAAAGACTTCATACTTATGTTGTTGGTTTGTTATTCTCAATTAGTGGATCATTGAGAGATTTTGAATATACTGCTGTAGAAGCTTCAATAGCAGTTGTTAATGAAGTTAATAGAAAAGGTGGAATTAATGGTAAATATTTGGATTATAAAATATATGATACAGAAAGTACAGCTGAAGGTGGTAGGAAAGCTGCATTAAAGGCAAAAAATGAATGTGTAGATGTATTTATTGGATGTTTTTTAAATGGCTGTAGATTAAGTGCAACAGATGCATTAGCACCATATAATAAGACAATTTGGTATCCTGGTATTTATGATGGTCAAGAATGTAATAGAAGTACTTATTATACTGGATTAATCCCAAATCAATTTATGGATCAAATGACTAGTTATATAACTGGAAAAAACTATAAGCAAATCTTGTATTTAGTTGGAGATACAGGTACTTATGCAGCATTTATATACAATATTACTCAAGTCAAAATTGGTAATTCATTCCAGCTGTATAGTACTTATGGTGTTACATCTTTGGAGATTCAAGAGATGGTTGTTGACATAGTGACAAAAATGCCAGAAGGTGGTACAATCATTTCGACATTTTCTGAAGCTGAATTTAGAGTATTTTTGCCTTCACTAGAATCAAATATATTTCTAGAAAATGCATATCAATTAATAGTATTAAATATTGATTCAACAGTTGTAAATTCAATTGATCATAATGGTGTTATTGATATAATAATAGTTGGATCATATTTTGATAATTATATCAAAGACAATAATTTCTATCAAGCTGTATTTAATGAAACTGGCAGAACTTATAACACTATGTTTGCTGAATCAGCAAGTATTGCTATTAACTTATGGGCTGCTGGTGTTGCTAAATTAAACTTATCCAGAGATGAAAAAATAGATGAAGCTGCATTAGAAAAAGCATTATTTAATACAGAAGTTGAATCTGGAAGTGGTAAAGTAAAAATGAATACTAACCATCATACATCATTATACGCATTAATGGCAAGATGGGTTAAGAATACTCATAATCTTGAGATTGTATTTTCACAATCACTATATCAAGATCCAATGGCTTGGAATTGGGATATTCCTGAAACAAATGGTTTAGTTTGTGATTATAGTAATCCAGATATTGGCGCTAAAAACAAAGTTATTGCTTTGAATATATTAGTTGCAATATCTCAAAGTGGAAATCATAAAGATACTGACACTGGTTTATCAAGTGTTGTTGAATTAGCCGTTTCAGATATTAATTCAAAAACAGGTGGTTTGTTGAATAAGAAGTTATACTTGACAACAGTTGATATTGCTTCAAATGATGAAATATGCAAGACAATAATTGAATCAACATTGAAACAAAAGGATTATGAAGTTATATTCACAACAGCATCGAATAAGTGTTTGAATTATATTTTGAATTTACCTGAAACACGTTTTATTCCTGTATTCTTTATTGGATTTGCACAAGGTGAAATATGTGTTAAACAAATTATATATTCTTCAAGAGAACCAAGCATATTAGATAGAGCAATCGATATTTATTTACAATATGATGATGAATTAACAATGAGATATGTTACAGTTGGAAATGATGAGTTCTATTCTGTAGAAGGAATGAAATATGCTGAGAAATATATTGAATATAGAGGTGGAACTTGTGATAATGATAAAGTAACAAATTTCAAAATTGATAATACTGATTTTAAGAATATAGTAACTTATATTAAAAATACATTTCCAAATGGTGTAACAATCTTATTCTTTGGTACAGTATCCAATCATATTGCATTTGATAAAGAATTAGCTAATAATGGATTATCTATTGAGAAATACCCAATTATATCATATGCAACAGGTGAAAATATGATTGGAACTGGTGTAAGAGAATTCTTTACATTACAAACATACTTTACATCAATCAATACACAAGTTAGTAAAGATTTTGTAGATATGGTATATGCTTATACAAAAGAAACAATCAGTGAATTAATGGAAGATACATTTGCTGTATTTAACATTTGGGCAGAAAGTGTTACAGCTGTTAGTTCTACAAATAGTACAATCTTAATGCCTGGAATTTATAATCGTCCTTTTAACTCACCTGAAGGAATGATTCATATAAATACAAATAATTATTTATCTCATTATTTATTACTTGGTAAATTAAACAAAAATGGTGATGGAATTGATATTTATTACCAATCAAGTGTTCCAATCACACCAAACCCATATAAGAAGTTTGTGAATGATGGTAATTATATATGTGACTTTACAAAAGAGAATGTTGGATCTAAAAAGAAGGATTTAACTGTAACTGTTGGTGTATTTGTTTCACAAGATGGAAAAAACAAAGATACAGAAAGAGCAATGTTTTATGGTATTATGCAAGCAATCAGAGAAATCAATGAAAATGGTGGAGTTTTAGGTAGAAAAATACTAGTAGAAACAGCTGATCCTAAATCAATATTAGAGAATTATATTAAACATGCTGAACATTTTGGTGAATTAGATGAAATTAAAGCTGTTTTTGGTGCTGGTAGATATGAAGATTTGATTTTATTAGCTGATATATTTAGTCAATATAATAAACCCTATTTCTATCCTGGTTTATCAGCAGGTAATATTTGTAATGGTTATACATTCGTTACTCAATTAACAACCAATCAAATTTCAATTGCCGTTAAGAAATATATTGCTGAGAAGTTTAGTGATTATGTTATTATATACAGTGAAAAAGATGACTATTCTGTATTGTTGAGTAAATCAATATATTATACATTATCAGATATGGATGTGAATATATATGGTCCAGTTGATATGCATAATACAACTGAATTAAATAATATTATTTCAAATATTAAAATAGAAAGTACAGCAATACTTGTAGCTGTAGGTGTAGATGATAATGAAGCTATATTCAGTTATTTATGTGAAAATGGATTAACTGGTACTACAGGTAATATATATGCAAGTACATTGAATATAAATGTAATTAAGAAGATTGATAGTGTTTGTATTAAAGGTGCATATACATTTAGTAGTTTTATAAAAGAGATGGGTGAAGAGACTTCTGATAGAATGACATATCAATCATTTTCTAAAAATTTTATTGACTTATTAAAGAATTCATATGGTAATTTTGTTGTAGTGACTCCAGCAACTGAAGCTTCATATACAGCTGTTAAATTATGGGCTGAAATTGTACAAAATACTTACTCATTTGAAGCTGATCAGATTAGAAATAGTTTATATGGTTATTCATTTTCATCTCCAGCTGGTGCTTTGGAAGTTAATACTAATGGTTTTACTAATAGAGTTGTGTATTTAGCTCAAGTTGGTGATAATGATGCATTATCGATTATTGATTATTCAAGTCAACCAGAAGAAGCATTAGCATTTGATACAGCATTCCCAGAAAATAAAGAAGTTACTTGTGATTTAACAGTAAGTGAAATAAGACAAAATGTTAGTTCAATAAAAGTGATATTCTTGCATGAAGCTAATTTTAATGAAAGGGAAATACCTGTTTTATTAGAAGAAGATGCAAGAGTGAAAGATTTGAATTATAATAAAGTAAATGGTTATCAAGTTGTACCTGTTTTTATATTTGGTTCTAGTGAAGCTGAATTTGATGAAAAACTAAAGAAATATGAAAATGACTCGAGTGTTGTTTCATTTATTGGTTGTAGAAGTATAGGATGTAGAAATGCAGCTTTAAAAATAGCTGAAAAACAAAAGAAATTATTCTTAAATCTAGGTTCAACAGAAGGTAATTATTGTAGTGAAAATATAATTAATTTTGGTACAACTGCTTATCAAAAGATTTCTATATCAGCAGATTATTGTCATGATAATGGAATAACGAAATTTTACTTTGTTGGTGATAATTCTCAAGAAAGTGAAGCTGAATATGAGATGGCAAGTGCTTATGTAAAAGAGAAATATGGTTTTAATATTCGAAGTACTTTAATAGAAATTGATCCAATTACAGAAGATGAAGTTAAAAGAACAATTATTAGAGTTACAACAGTGTCTGAAGATGATGAAATAGCAATATTCTTTGCTTTAAAAGATGAAAAGGCCAAAACATTTTTAACATATTTAAAGAATGACAATCTCTTATCAAGATCAATGAAATTGATATTTATCAGTTATAGTTATTATGATTATGTTGGATATGATTTATCGTCATTTGATAGTAGTTATGTAGCAATTAGTTTCCACCCAATTCTCACAAGTTCATTAGCTCAATCATTCATATCAGATACACAAAAGAATATTGGTTATAATCAGGAAATCACTGAAGAAATAGAAAGTGTAAAAATAGCAATCGATTTATGGAAAACAGCAATGGCTAGTAGTTACACTGATTCTAGTCAAAATATTCCTCCATTGAATTATATAAGTATAAATATGATTGGTCAAGATATATCAATTCCAAGTGGAACATTAAAAATAGAAACAAATGGTTATGCAATTCGAAGTGTTTATTTATTAGAAATCAATCAGAATGGTGAATTAAACCAATTATATCCATACAGAGGTGGTGCTACAATCAATAAAGAAGCTAGACCATATGTAAATTTACCTTCAAAATGTAAATTTGGTAAAAGTGATCAATATTTTGAATATTCAGTTGTGTTAGAAGCATTATACTTTGTATTTATGGGTATTGCTTCTGTTTGTAGTGTTGCATCCTTAATATTTACAATTACTCATCAAAATCAAAGAATTATTAGAGCTTTTGGTAGAGCTTATTCTTATACAATGGCTGTAGTTTTATTAGCTTGTTCATTGTCAGCTATTCCAATGGGTTTACCTCCTTCAGATAGTAATAACATCTGTATGGCAAGACCAATAGCTTTAGCAATCTGTGTAAAAGCATTATTAGGTGTATTATTGTCTAAATCAACAAAGATTTATAATCGTACAAAACGAAAGGCTAATATGGAATTGGCAAAGACAAGAATATCGTTAATTAGAGTGTTTAGCTTTATGTTTTCATTTGTATTAGTTGAAATAGTGATTGTAGTTTTATGGGATTTAATTGATCCGAATGAGTATCAAGAAACATACAGTCAGAAATATAGTACATACTTTGAAGATATTTACATTAGAGAATGTTCAACTTCCACTGCTTTTACTGTAATTGAATTAGTTACAGATGGATTAATATGTGTTTATTTCTTAGTGATTAGTTTCAAATCAAGAAATTCTGCAAATAGATTTAACGATTCAATCGGTTTGTTTATTTCATCCTGTTTATTAACAGTATTAGGAGCAGTGTTAGTTGTATTAGATTTCAATATCAGTAGTGAACCAGATAGTGTTTTGATATTCAGAGGTATTGGCGTTCAGATCATGGTTGTTATACTTTGTATAACTCAATTTGGAATAAAGATGGTGAATTTATTCTTAAATGATGATGCTGGTCAAGAATCACAAAGTGGAAGTGCTTGTCAACAAGGAAATAATGCTTCAACATTCTCTACAAGCAAAATGTCACAGTCAAATAGTGTATTTCAATCTACTACAATGCATACTCGAACTTATACCACTAGAATGACCACTTTTACAACTCATGAACAAAAGTAATTATTCTTTCTCTATATTAATTTATATATTATATTATTTGTGTGTTTTTGTGATTAATAAACATAAAAACTAATAATAAGCAATAAATTATTCAATTTCCATCTCATTATCAATTTTCTGTTCAAATGGCTTTTCATCACTTCCTAAATCATATTTTAAATCATGTATAGTTCTCATTAATAGTAAAAACTGATTTCTCCTTCTATTCAATGTTTCACTTAATACTTTCTTTTTATCTTCTAATTGCTTTATCTCTTCATCTAATTCTTCAACACTCCTATACATTAAAATACAATATATATATTACTGTTTTGTTTCTAAACGACTGGGATATTCTTCAATTTGTTTTGCCAATGTTTCATATTCCATTCTATGATCTCTTATTTGGTTTGTAACATTTAATTTCTCCTTTAGTTCATGAATATTATTTTTAATTTGATTAATTTGAATATCTACATAATTAATTATTGATATACTGATTGTTTCTTCCAGCTTTTTGTAATTATCAATTTCTCTTCTACATGTGTCCATTATTATTGATGATTTATTTAATGTAAGTTGATAATTATTCAAAGACATTATAAATTCTCTTGATTTTTGAATTCTGTAATAAAAATACATTTATAACAATAAATATATACATTTCTTGTTCATTGCTATCTTCATTACCAGCACAGTTTAAAAAGTCAAAACCACTACTTGTTACGTTTGATAGACAATATTCTCTGCTATTAACAGGCATACGCTCTACCTGTATTCTATCCATTACAATTTTTTCTAAATTATTTAATATGTAATTGTATTATACCATTATTTTGACTCATTTTCAAAATACAATGAAAATATATCCGTTTCAGGATGAACTTATCTCTTGTTTTTTATCCGAGCGAAAACATATTTTATACAAATAATACTCAGATACGAGACTATGACGATAATGAAATTATAACTCAGATTAAATACAATAATATACTTCTGGATGAAACTGATATAGTATTATTGATATATTATATAACACAATATGATAGAAACGAATAAAATCTGGTTGGTTGAATGATAATGTAATTGATTTTTTCACAAAATATTTTCTTGATGAAATAGAAGAAGAACAAAGAAAGAGAATGTATATATTTGGTGCAACTTTCTATGAAATGCTACGTACTACTAAATATAAACCTACAAAAACATTTTTCGATGTTTCAAGAATAAATACAATAATCTTTCCTATTTGTACATCAGCACACTTCAGTTTAGCTATATTTCACAATTTACTAACGATATATAACGATGTTAGAGATGAATGTTGTAATGAAGATGATTGTAAAATACTTCCTGCGATAATCTGTTTAGATCCTTTAAGGCTTCATTCTCCTCATCAAATAGCTAAAATATTGAGACATTTTTATACAAATATACTAAACAAGTATATTGGAGAAGAACATGAAATATTAGAAATATTCCCAAGATTAATCTTACCAAAAGTATATATATATTTCTAAATTATACAATTATAACACTATAGATGACGTTACAGGAAAATGCATCAGACTGTGGAACTTATATACTTTCATATTTCAGATATTTTATTCATCACATACCTCAAATTGGTAAAAAGGAGTATAATTCACAATTATTTGTTTGTATCACAATAGAATTGATAATAATTTAGTCGATTGGTCAAGTGATTATGATCAATGTGAAAATCCTTTAAGAATGAGAGAAGAAATGATGCAAATTATACATAATATAAATAAAACCGAATGAATGACAAATAAAGATAGTATGGATGTATAAGTAAATTATTTAATTTAATTCGTTTAATTTGCTTTGTTTATGAATATACTAACATATATTTAATTAATTATTAAACATTCTTTTCTTTTCTCCAATAAACTCCTCTTATAAATTCTCCAGCTTCGTAATGAACAAGATTTATAGTTTCTGTTATATTATTCTCATTTCTATACTTAGTAGTTGCATCTCTACATCCTGGCCATTCAATATAATCATCAATTATAATATAACCACCAATTGACAGTTTTGGATATAAATAAAGTAATGAAATATATGTACTGTTATATGTATCTCCATCTAGTCTTAATATTGACAATTTGTTTAATTTTAGTTTTGGAAATGTATTGTGAAAATAACCTTTCACTAAAATACTTCCTTCATTTAAACCAAGTTTATTGAAATTCTTTATTACTTTCTCTACTGGATTATTATTCAATATTTCATATTTATATGCATTTCTATCCATTAAATATATAGAATCATCCATTCTAGGAATTCCTTCAAAAGAATCACAACAATACACTTTTCGACTCTTCTCTTCATAAGCATCAAGAATCGCTCTGGCATACATCATTGCTCCTCCTCTCCAACAGCCTGCTTCTAATACATCTCCTTCTATGTTGTTATTTATTGTTTCAACTAATAAATCTTTTATATTATCCATTCGACGTTTACCTATCATTGTCAAGGCATGCTTTGGATGAATACTACCTTCAATCAATTTTTCTGCATTATCTTCATACATTAGGTTGAGAAGAAGCATCTCCAACAAATCCAAGTATTTAGTTTTATAAACATCATTATCAATAATGTTTTTGTTAGATTTACTACATATTGACAAACTCAATAAACACAAAATAATGAATAACATATTTTAATAAAAATATATTCGTTTCAATTTTTCATTTTTCTTAAATACAATGCAATTCTTATTCTTTTTTCAATAATATAAACAAAATTTTATTAATAATAGTTAATATTATAATAATTAAGAAAAAAGTATGAATATTATATTATTCATCTAATTTAAGCTGGTAATAACATTTGTCTTGTTGCTAATTGTCGATATAATCCACCTTCAATTTCCATTAATTGTTCATGCTTTCCTGCTTCAACTACTCTTCCATGATCCATTACAAATATCATATCAGCATTTTGAATTGTACTTAATCTATGAGCAACTATTATACTTGTTCTATCACTACTTTCTAATAATTTATCAATTGCTTCTTGAACAACAGCTTCACTTTCGGTATCTAAAGCACTAGTTGCTTCATCTAATAATAATATCTTTGGATTTCTTAATATAGCTCTGGCAATGGCAATTCTTTGCTTTTGTCCTCCACTTAATGATCCACCTTTATTACCAACATCAGTATTGTAATTATCTGGAAATTCCATTATGAAATTATGAGCATTTGCTGCTTTTGCTGCTGCTACTACATCCTCATGAGTTATTTTATCATTTCCATAATCTCCCATCTTTATATTATCTTCAATTGTTCCACTGAATAAAACTGGTTCTTGACCAACTAAACCAAATTGTTTTCTCAAATACTTTATATTGATTGATCGAAGATCATGACCATCCAATAACACTTCACCAGCATCAGCATTATAGAATCTTTGTAATAAACCAATTATTGTTGATTTACCACAACCACTTGAACCAACTAAAGCTACTTTCTGACCTCTTTGAATCTTCAAATTCAATTTTCTTAAGATTGGAACATCTAATCGAGTTGGATATCTGAATTTCACATCTCTGAATTCTACTTCACCTAAGATTTCGGGTGTTTCACCATCAGGACGAGTATAATCAATTGGTGGAACTCTATCTAATAATCCAAATACACTCTCAGCTGCTTGATTAATCTTTACATTATCAGTTGCTCTTCCAGCTGTTTGACCTACACTTTGAGCTGCTACCATTACAGACATTAACACTTTCATTAAATCAGAACTATCACATTTACCTTCGATTGCCCATATTCCACCTACTCTCATTGCTAAAGCTGAAGCTCCCATTGATATTATTGTATTATAGAATTGTAATAAAGCAGTACACCAAGCATCTTTCTTACCCATTTCATATGGTTTCATTTGTTTCTTTCCAAACATCACTGAGAATTTCTCTTGTAATCCAAAAGCATGAAGTGTTCTAATTCCATTTACTGCTTCTGAAGCTAAAGCTCCTGCTTCTTCCATTGGTTTTCTCATTTCTTTGATTATTTTTTGCATTGCTTTTCCTTGTAAATATGAACCAAGAACTAAGAATGGGAATGCAGCTAAAATAACAAATGTTAATAACCAATAAGATATAAATGCAATTATTAAACCAACAAGACATGTAAATACAGTTTGAACAATAGTTGCTAAGTTTTCACCTAAAGCAGCTTTTATATTTTGAGCATCTTGAGATAATTTGGATGTCATTGCTCCAGTACTGTTATTTTCATCATCATAAAAACCAACATCTTGTTTCAACATTGCTGTAAAACACATTTGTCTAATTCTACAAGTTAATCTTTCACCCATTGCACCAAATGTTAAAGAACGAATAAATGTAAGAATGAATAAAACAACTGCAAATGCTACTAAAATACCAGCCCACATAGCTGTTCCATTTCTCATATCAATTGTTCTTCTTTCATAATAAACATTTAACATTTCTGAAAACAATATACCAAATACTGGCATTACAGCACCAGAAACTGCACCACAGATTGTACCAACAACTGTAAGACATGTTTCTGGTTTAGCTAAAGCCCATAATCTTGATTTTGGTACTACTGGTTTTTCTACTTTAGCACCAGTTGCTGGATCTACTATATTGGATGTTAATCTACTATCTCTCATTGAAGATAATTTAGCTACATAAACTGCATCTTCTTCATCTTCATCCACATCTTCATCACCTTCTTTCTTTTTGTTTAACATTTGACGATTTCTTAATTCAGCATATATTCCATTCTTGGCTATTAATTCTGAATGAGTTCCATGTTCAGCTATCTTACCTTCATTAAACACTACAATTTCATCAGCAGTTTCAATTGTTGATAATCTATGAGCAATTATCAGAGTTGTTCTAGCTCTTTGTTTTACTAATTCATCTAAAGCAGCTTGAACTATCTTTTCACTTTCACTATCTAAAGCACTTGTTGCTTCATCTAATAATAAGATTCCGGGATTTCTAACTAAAGCTCTAGCAATTGCTATTCTTTGTTTTTGACCACCACTCAATGAATGACCACCTTCACCTACAAATGTATCATATCCTTCAGGAAATTCCATTATGAAATTATGAGCATTTGAATCTTTGGCAGCTTTTATTATATCTTCATCAGTAGCATCTAATCTTCCATTTCGAATATTGTCTTTTACTGTTCCATTGAATAACACTGGTTCTTGACCTACAAAACCCATTTGATGTCTTAAACTAGCTAAATTCAAATCACGGATATTCATTCCATCAACAAATACTTCACCTTCTTCTGGATCATAGAATCTTTGTAACATTTGAATTGTTGTTGATTTACCACATCCACTTGCACCAACTAAACCAACTGTTTTACCAGCTTCTATTGTTAAATTCATTCCATTTAAAATCACTTGATCTGGTCTACTTGGATATCTGAATTTGATATTTTTAAATTCGATTTTACCTTCTAAATGTTCTATTTTCTTACCTTTATCATCCATTCCATCAATTGGAGGAATTCTATCAATTGTTGCATATACTTCAGCACCAGAACCACAAGCTTGTCCAATTGATACAACAGATGGTCCTAACATAGTTAAACCCATTGTTCCCATTAATACAGACATAAACACAGTTATTACATTTGCACCAGTAAAACAACCATGTTCACCCATCATACATTCACTAGCATATTGACAAGGCTTAAATCCATTTTCACCACATGTTTTTCCAGCAAAATTGAATTTATTACCTTCAACATCTTGAGCATCACAGAAATCCATCATTGATTTATGTTCTATCTTCTCAAACCATTGCATTTCTGGTTCATTTTTACATTGTTCCATTATATAATCTCTAACATCATCTTGATCATCACCAACTAATTTGCCACCATACCATAAACCTAATGCAAATGTTAAATACATTACCATCATAAATATTCCAATAACAGCACCAACAACCTTTGACATTTTTATACCAACATCTCTGGCTCTTTCAACTGCATTTTTAAATCTTTGAATGAAATAATCTTCAATACCAAATGAAGCAACTGTTCTGATTGAACCAATCGCTTCTTCAGCAATACCACCAGATTCAGCAAAGATATCTTGAGCTTGTAATATGAATTTTCTTAACATAATACCAAAACCACTTCCAACAATACATAATGGAATTCCTAAAGCTAAAATGACTAAAGTCATTGACCAATCTTTTGTAAAACCAATTGCATAACCAGCAATAAACTGAGCTATGGATTGTAGTGTCATTCCTATATCTTTACCCATTCCAGAATTCATTATGATTGTATCATCAACAATACGAGTGGATAATGTCTTTGGATCATGATGATCAAACCAAGTAACATCTTGACGAATTATACCTCTGAAATACAAATATCTTATTCTAGCAATTTGTCTTTCAGCTGATAATTTCCATGCCCACATAAAGAAGAAACTTGCAACACCCATTCCACAAGCAATTGCAAACATATATAGACTATTAGTTATAATACTATCTTTAGCATCTTCCATTATTTTTGCAACTGCATCTGCATCTGGTACTGCATCTGAGTTTGTTTCACCTTGATAACTGGATTGTCCCATCAAATCACCAAATATTAACATAGAACATGGTGTTCCAACACCAGCTCCTAGTGAAAATATCATACCTATTATTTGCAAGAATCTATCTATCTTATCTGAATATTTCAGTAATTGTCTTAGTGATAAACTCTTTTTCTTTGGTTCTGAATAAGTGTCAGGAGGTGGAGCATCTGCATCTTTTTTGGGTTTTACTTCAATAACAACAGGTGTTTTCTTTTCTGACTCAACCTTTTCAACAGATTTTACCTCACTTTCATTTTTAGCATCATCTGGATTTGAATTTTCATTACCTGGAGTTGTTTCTTTAATTTCATTGTCATTTTTAGTTTCTGAGGTTTCTTGTTTGTCTTCAGGTTTGTTTTCAGGAGTTTCTTTCACTTCTTCGGTAGTTGGCTCTGTTTCTTGTTGTTGAGCTGAATTAATATTCTCAACTTCATTGGAAGTTGTATTATTCTCAGGTTCTGTGGTGTTTAATGTTTTGTCTTCATTGTTGGATGAAGGTAAGAGATCACCTTCTTTATTATCTTCAGACATTTAGAAAATTGAATGAATGAAGTGTGTTTAATTCAGTGTTTATTCTTATCGAATAAAATATCGTGGGTTACGAAAAATTAACAACCAATTCAATTTTTTTCGCAAAATTGGACAGCCCACCATTTTAAAAATACTGGCTATTTTTTTATTGTTTTGGAAATGAATGTATGATCAGAAATAATGTGAAGTAAAAATTTCATATAGAATTCCATATTAGTTATATTAGTGGAGTATAAAATGTTGTAGTTATCATTTACACAAGATGGGGAATTGGATGTATTTTATTAATTAAACTAGAAAACATGGTAAGTTACGGTCTATGAAATTCAAATGAGATTTTAAAAACGCACAATGAATGAAATTTATCATGAAAA
This sequence comes from Proteromonas lacertae, assembly GCA_002245135.1. NCBI lineage: Eukaryota > Bigyra > Opalinata > Proteromonadidae > Proteromonas > Proteromonas lacertae. The sequence continues at coordinate 23,292 of NGBS01000587.1, forward strand.
AATCAAAAATGCAATAAAAGCTTGAATTTTCAAACATTTATTTATTTATTTTTTTTTCTTGTGTTAGTTATAATGTAGAATGATAATAAGCATTGTATTTCTAATTTTTGATTCACAATACGTAATTCTGCTATTACTATTTTATAAATACTCATCATTATTTCTTAACAGCTTATAAAAACCATAAATTTCCTTTCATAATGAAATTAAAAGCATTTAATTGCATTTCACAAGAAATTAATGTTTAATAGGCAAAAGAACTCTTTTAAACTTCAAGAAATGACTTTGTTCGTTACACCTTCAAATACATTATTTTTTATTTTAATTATTCTACTGCTTATTAGTAAGACATTATGTACTGATATAAAAGTATGGATATTTATATCAAAGAGGGGACATCTCAGATCCATCAGTAGATGTATTTAGTAAGGCAATATTTGATGGTTTTACACAACAAATAACAAGTAAGGACTATCCAGAGAATTTTCTATTCACAAATTTCTCTTGTAATACAAGAGGTGATGATTTAACAGTAGTTTTGAACAATTTCAAATCAGAAGGAATAAAACATATTTTTTCGCCCATCATATTTAATAATTTTACGCTTGTAAACCAAAGATTTAAAGAATATGGAATGATTCTATGGTCTTCAACAGCACAACTACTTGAATCATGCCATAGCAATATTATATATTATGGATCAGAAAGAAAGCTGTTTGAACAATGTATATACATTATTCTCCAATTTATATTATAGATATTGTATATTCATCAGCAAATAAAAAGAATTTTGTTGTTTTGTACCAAGAAGACCATCCATATGCGAATATTATTGAATATGTGGAAGAATTATTAAAAATGGTAGGTTCTACATTACTACCTTTAGAATCATGGAAAAAAGGGGAAACAATATCATCAACAAAGAATCAAGAGATATTGACAAATATAACTTACTATTCTACTGATTGTGATAATTTAGAAATTTTAATTTTGTTAGAACATGACATTTATGATGATATTGTAACTAATGGTGGTGGATTTACATGTGTTCCAACGATAATATCAATTGATGGTTATGATTTTAACTATTATAATGATATAACTGTAAATCCACCATCAGCACCTATACCAGTTTACTTTTTGTTTAATTTTTATGAAGATATTGATTATTTATTGACAGTCAGTAATCCTGAGACAGATCCGCTAGTTTTTAAATTGTATAATTGATACTTAATATATTTTATAGATCATTTTTATTTGACATATTTCACAAAGGATATACAAATATTGGAGGTGATTCAATATTCAATTTATTATATTCATTATATGATAATAAAATTGAATCTTATGGAAAAGATACATTACTTTTACATACAAACGTAGTTCCATCTATATCTTTATATGCACATGAAGGCCAAATATTTTATCCTCCATTTGTTAAAATGGTTAAAACAGAAATACCATATGATGAATATATGTTATATTTAGAGATGTATGGAAAACCAGATATTCTACAATGTACATTCAATAGTAAATATGTAAAAGTAAAAGAAAGTTATGGAGTTGTTTTGCTTCATTATTTAAGTGGTGATTTTTTAAATAAAGGCTTTTATTTGAGACAACAGTTTATTGTAGATACAGAGATTCAAAGTTTAAGAGATAGTGACAAATCAGTATATAAATATATGTTTATTGTTATTCCATAGTCTAATTTGAATGTTCATTTATATCCAATAATAGTAGATGCTGGTAGAGATAAGGATGAAATAGTGGAATATTTAAAGAAGTATTATGATAAAGGATTATTCAATTATATTTTCACAACATTAAGAATTGAAGATAGAGATGAAATATTGAAAATGATGCTTGATAAAGGAATGAAAGATATACAAATGCTTGCTGTAATGTACAATACAGGATTAGAATGTAATGAACATATTGTTTATACTGGTATTTCAATGAAATCAAAATTAGATTTAGCTTATTTTACTTTTCTTCGTAATTCCGTCAATCCTGTAGTTATTATTGGTAGCAATCTTAAATATGGCAAATCAACATCAGATTTTGTTAGACAGAAACTATTAGATAGTGGAATAACAAATATAGTTACATATATAATGAAAGAACCGTCACCAGCTGAAGGAAATACTGCAGTTTCATTTATGAGATCTACTATTTATCCCAGTATAAATATAAATATTTTTTAATGTCATAGTTAATCCTGAAGATGAAGTAGAACCAACTTTGCCTCCTCAATGTTGGATGGAGCCATGGCTTCCTGAATGCTTGGTAGATACAGACTGTGATCCTTCTGGATATACAATTTTATGTTTAGAAGAAGAATATCAAGAAGTATTTTTGCATGCATACAAGAATCAAGATTTAAGATTATGCAAATATCCTATCATATTGAGCGAATATGATGATTCATTATTAGAAATGGATAGTATCTATTCTGACAACGTATTTGCTATACTTTATTGTGTATAGTATCCAGATGTTGTGTTTGGTTTTGTTCTATATACAGTTGTCATGCCACCAGATCATATTCAAAGTTCAATCACACATTTTCTTAGAAAAGGAATAATAGGGTTGTATAGTTATATTTCATATTATGTAATCCAATTACTCAAGGAGGTATACTGTTAATTATTTCATATGTAATAGTGTATAATATCAGCAATGTCAATTCAATTCAAGTTTGTTCAAGAATATCTTATAGGAACATCAATTAAAACAGAAATTGGACCATATAGAATTATTAACTCTGGATATGCATCTTTCCGTATTTCTATTTCAAATGTATTAATAATTCTAATTCAATTTACTTATATAATATATAGATTGATTGCTCTTTCCAAATGAATACTTATGTTAAAAAAGCTGCAGGTGCTTACCAAACACCTGTTTTTTTGATAGAAGAGAATAAATATTGTGATTATAAGAATTATAGTATACATTTACATTATAATGATTATAGTCTATAATAATGATATTAAATCATCAAAAGAACAATATAAATTGATTGTATTACTTCCTACAGAAAGTGAATATAAAACTAGATTTGCTGAATTAACTGAAGTGATTGAATTAGTCTGTACAACAGTAAATACCTACAATCAAATATTAGATGGAGAATTAGAAGCAATATATCCAAGATATTCAAAATCAATATCCGAAATAAAAGAAAGGATAATCAACTATGGAAAAGATGAAAATGTAATAGGATTTACAGGTGTTTTAATGTATTTGAATATTGATATATTATTTTTGAATAGAAAAAGAGAAAGGGATATATTAAATCCTATTTTAGTAGAGTATGAAAAAATCCTTTTGCAGTTCTTTCCATTTGAAGGAGATTCTTGTGAAGAGAATACTATAACTATATCCTATTTTTTATCAATTTGATTTGTGTAATAGATATTCTTAATTTTCATTTACAATACAAGAACATATGACAATAGTCTATACTATCTAATTGATATTATAACAACTTCTACACCAAGATGTGGTGTATTTTATCAAAACGATGAAATATCCGTTCATTTGTTTAATGCAACAAAATATTATATTGAGAATGTGGTATTAAATAAAGAATGTGAATATCGTGAAATTGTTAAAGATGTAGTATTTGACGATAATATAGTAGGTAATGAAGCGTTATGTGAGACTGATGTATCAATTTTACTAATAGCTGGAGATTTACTATTCAATTTTATATCTAAAAAGATATGTACTGCTCCTAAGTTTTATATTTATAATGGTTCTCCACGAATATTTAATAATCCATTAATTTATGATAGTAATATGCTTGAAGGCTATTTTGATGGTACAATAGTAATAGGTTCTTTTTTCCCATTCATAGAGAATAAGAGAAGTGAAGTATTAAAGAATGAAGTTGAAACAATTATTGGTAATGCGAATGAAGTGTTGTTTGAAGATTTTGTTTCACTGTATATTTCAATATTATATCAATAATTTAAATATATATAGATATGAGTTGTTAAAAACATTTTCAGAAGCAGCAAAATCGAAATCATCATTATCAAGAGATTTAATAATGTCATACTTTAAAGATTTGAAGTTAAATTCACCAGAATTTGATACAGGTAAAGTTCTTGATTCAAGATATTTTATGAAAGGATTTTATATAGCTACATCGAAATACAATTGGGATGGTTATACTTTTGAAGAGTATATTAGTTATCCAACTGCATTATACACATCAGGATATGATTTGGTTGTATAATTAATATTTTGCTTATATTCATTATTAATAGATGAATGATAGCCAAATAGAATGCAGTTTCTTTATAGATGAAAGAAGTTTAGATTATTATACTTTATTTCCAATCAATATTGGCGTATTGTATAATAATGATACAAATAAAGGAATTGATAGTACAACAGTTCTTATAAACTGGTTTTTAGAATATCTAAGAATGAATAAATACTTTGAATCTAGAAAAATCGTATATATAATCATTGATTAATACATTGTAATAGCAAATAAAAGTTCTTAAATGTCCAACTGATAGTGTTTCATTAAATGTTATTAAAGATTATCTGTTAGACAAAGAAGTGACACTATTCATTGGAGATTGTAATAAAGATGTAGTTGATATGTTTTCTACTGATAATCTATTACAAAATACTGTTTTATTAGATGTTGGTATAAATCCAGGAGAAATCTGTAAAAAGAATACTTTCTTTATTAATCCATCTCCATACCAATATATTTCTTCACTGTTGAACTATCTTTTAACAACTTATGGTACATCTCTTGCATTTATTTATGATGATGATCCTATTAATAATATTTACAATAGAATAATATTAGATGCAATTGAATCATTACGAATTAATGTTATAATTAAAGAAATGGTATTATCTTCCTCTTCAGATGGTGATAATTCATTAATTATGGAAAATTTTATTGACAATATATTGTATTCTGCTACAGAGAATGAATATGTAATAAACACATTATCCAGTAAGAATTTAAAGACTTTTATTGATATTTATGCAAAGAGAATGGCTTTACTGAAAGTTTTTCCTATATTTTACATTGATAGTTCTATTCTTGACTTTGATAAAAGTAAAACAGATGGATTTTATTTGATATCTTATGAAATCAATTCATCTTCAGAAGAAGAGTTTATTTATCAATCAATTAATGAAATACTAGGAAATGGTTATAAAATAAATGGAAAAGAAATTAGTTATTTAGTTGCATTTTACTACTTAGCTGTAAGTTTAAAATCAACAAAAATATTAACAAGAGATACTGTAATAAATAGTATGTATAACTCACATTCTGATGAGTTGTTTGGACATTTAGAAATGGTGAATGATAATACTTTAACTCGTTCAATAATACTGAACAAAATCACATCTTCTGATGGAATATTGTTTGAAAAATATATAATGAAATCATCAAATGAAGGTGAAGTATGGAGAATTCATTCATACTCCAACAAAGATATATACTTGTAATTGGAAAGAATATGCAAGTGAAAGATTTGAAAGATCAGTTATGAAAGTAGGAATTTTATTATCTTTTTCAGGTAGTTACAGTAAAAAAGACAGACAATCATTAGTTGCTTTTTTAATTGGCATTTATTATTATAATATAGAAATGAAAGGTATAAGAGGTTTAATAATTGTACCAACAATCTATGATTTAAAATCTGATGTGAATAATGTAGTTCCATTATTAGAATTATTCAATTCGAATGGAATAAATAGTGTAATGGGATTGTCAAATTCAGAAATGAGATTAGCTGCTATTGTTACATTAGAAAGAAATAATATGTTGTTATTTTATACACATGATTATGAAGGACTTGAATGTAAAAGGAATATTATCTATGTTGGAATTCCATTTACTAGTTACAGTAGTTATAGATATTATATACAAAGAGAATATATTGAAACAAATAGAAAGATAGGAATTGTATATACTGATTTAGAGTATTATAAAAAGTCAGCAGAGATAGTGAAAGCAGATTTAGAAGCACTTGGATTAACAATTTCTACAATGTTGAGATTGAATAAAGATATTACAGATATGAAACCAATTATAGAAAGTATTAATTTACACCTATTAGGAAATGGAATAATTGTGTCATTAATCGGAGGAGATTCAAAGTATTTGTTTTATGAAACTGCTTATAATAGTTATTTATCACCTCCAACTTATTACTTTTATGATTTTGATATTGATCAAAGTGTTTTGAAGACTGAATATGCAAAATATTTGACTGGCCATTATATTGTTACAGGTGCTATTGTGGAAGATAATACAATAACTAAAATGATAAATAAATACACAAATAATTATTTCCCTTATATTAAATATTTTACCAATGATATGTATTATTCTACAATAGGAATAATGTTATGGAGAGAATCGATAGAAAGAAAGAAATTATATACAACTGAATTTATATTAGAAGCAATAAATGATTTATCATTTTTATCACCATTTGGTATTATTAATACTTCTACAAATCATCATATATCTAGTTTAAGATTAATTGCTCATATTGTCAGATCAAAGGAAGGTAGCATGTCAATATAGAATGATTTATTTATTAAATTCTGGAAATAGAGTTCCAAGTCCATATTCTACAAAATATCTTGGTGAAAAAGTATTAATATGTGATTGGAGAAGTGATGATGAAATAAAAGAAGAGTTATCATTTAATGTATTAATTATACTCTCTCCAAAAGAAGAATCATCTTTTTTATCAATAATAGCTGTTACAGTTGCTGTAATTAATAATATTAATAGTGATAATGGTGTGTTAGGATATAAATTAAATCCAATATTCATTAACTATAAAGATGGAGATATAACTTTAAAAACAAGAATTGAAAAAACTATGATAGAAGATGATAAGAATATATTATACATTGGTTGTACAACAACATTCTGTGTAAACACTATCTTACCATTACTATCACAATATAAAAGATTACTTCTTTATCCAGTCAAATTTCAAGCAGAAATGTGTAATCCATTTATACTATCAACTGGTCCAATTCCTAATCAAATTGCTGATTCAGCTAATACATTTATTTCGAGTTTATCGAATAGAAATAATATTGTATTACTCTATTCAGATAATACGAAATGGAATATATTTAAGAATATATTTGAATATGGTTTAGAAAGTAAATTTCATGTTGTATTAGAGAAAGAGTTTAATGATCATTCTTTTTTCTCTACTTCGATGGTTAATACAATCATTTCACTAGTTAGTAAAGGTGGATTGATAGTTAGCTTTTTGAGCGAAAAACCCCTAATCAATTTGCTCAAGTTTCTGGATTTGATGATTGTTGATAAAAAGCAGATACAATATGATTTATTTAATTTCAGAGTTCCTCCATCAATCATAAGTTCAAATCTACCAGATTTAGAATTTCCTTATTACTATATATCAGGTTTGGATGCTCCTGTTAAGAATAATTCTTTTATTATTAAGATAGAGAATATATTGAAAGGTAATTTTGGTATTGTAGATATAACAGATGATAGTGTATCTGTCGCATATATACTTTATGGAATGAAAAGAATAATAAATGAAGCTGGATCTCTGTCATTAGATACATTGAAAAATTACTTATATTCTTACAAGTTGATAGATGATGATTTTACAAAATTTGATTATAGTAATTATTTGGTAAGAGATATTTACATTTATAGTTATAGTGGAAGAGAAAAGACTGTATTAAGAACATTTCTAACAACACAACCACAACCATATAATTGGAAAATTATTAAGAATTATGGTAAAGTATGTGATGTAACACTTATTAATGAAAATAATAACAATCCAGTAACAGAAGTTGGTATAATTACAATTTTGCTTATAACATCAACTACTGGAGCAAATAGTCTAGATTTCAGAGGAGTTTCTGAAGTATTTCAAGAAACAATAAAAATCAGTTAATACAGATGGTGGAATAAGAGATAAAAAGATCGTTTATGATGTATTAGATGATAGTTCTGATGATACTATTTGTTCAGAATTAATCAAAACTAAATTACAAGATGATCCTACTATCTCTGCGATATTTACAACTGGAAGTCAGATGTGTGTTGATTTGGTATTGAAAACTTTAAATGATTATAAAATCAAGTTATATCATATTGGTGTATTCGGAGGAGAGAGTTGTGAATCAAGTGTATTTCACTTTGGAATTGAACCTACAGTATTAGAGGTTGTTATTGAAAGATCAATCAACAGAGGATATGATAATTTTGCTATTATAGCTACTTCAGATTCAAATCATTTGAAATTCTCGAATTATGCTGAAAGATACATTAAGTATTTTTATGCAAATTTGTTAATAACAACCACTGTTGATATAGGATTGAATGATTGTACTGCAATGGCACAGAATATTGTTGCAAAATTACCTTCTGGAAAATCAGTTTTATTGTTGTTTGTTAATGCAAATATTCATATACTATTATCTCAAGCATTAAAGAAAGCAGGAATAACAGATGAACAATATAGGATGTATTCATTTTCGACATATGAGAATGTAGCACAAGAAGATGATATATTACCATTCTATTCATATGCACATTATTTTAACACAATAGAAAGTGATGCAAATACAGAATTTGTTAATAATTTAGCAATTAGTTTACCAAATGGTGTAATTCCAAATGCATACCATGAATCAATGCATCAAGCAGTAATGTTTTGGTTAGTTATGGTGTTTTCCTATGGTGATGCTGATATAAAAGATCTTACAAACGAATATTATGATGTTTCTTGTATTACAACAACTGGTAATATGAAAATAGGTAAGAATAATATAGTGAATAGAAAACTGTATGTTGGTTATTATGATGGAAATAGTGAAGGAAGAATCTCAATTGATTCGATTGAAGATTATTATGAACCAATAGCCTGGAAACAGTTTATTAACGATGGAATTTATATGTGTAATTTAGTAGATGCATCAATAGGACAGAAATACAAGTACCCAGTTGTAACAATTGGAGTAATGGCATCTTTAACTGGTGGTGATGCAGCAAGGGGAAGAGAATTAGCTTGTAGTGTGTTATTAGCAGCTAGAATGATTAATAAAGCTGGTGGTTTAATTGGTAGTAGATTGGTAGTTGATATTATAAATACAGAATCAAACTTTGAAATATTAGATCATGTATCTAGTTCAACAGCTGCGATTGCTGAATTAAGTGCTGTATTTGGAGCAACATGGGACGATGAATATAAAATATTAATTCCATATTTCAATAGAGCGCAGAAACTGTTTTTCTTTTCAGGAATTGCTGTAGGTGAAGGATGCGAACCATATGGTGTTCTTGCTCAAGATACCAGTTTACAGTTAATATCAATATCAAAAAGTACATTAGTAAGTGATATACAGAATGAATATATACTGATTTATTCTGCTCATAGTTTCAGTACAGGAATGTTACGATTATTTAGTAATTTACTTGATGAAATTAGTGTTCATTATGAAAAATACGAATATACATCAACTAATAATGAAATATTCACAGAAATAACAGAAAAGTATCCAGATGGTGCAAAAATAATAGATATTGGTTCAACTTGGTATTGCTTAGAATTGTCGATACAAGCTACAAAAGCAGGAATGGTATATCCGAAATATCCATTATATCATTATTTTGCTGATGAATATTTAATTAATGGAAATGAAAAGTATTTCGAAGGACATATATTTTATGCATCATGGTTTTCTATAATAGGAAAAATGAAATCTAAAGAATATTCAAACCAACGAAATATGTATAATACATATACAGATTATTATAAAGATTCATTAATAGTAAGTGCTGCAGCTGAGTCTATGTATACTTCTGTGATGCTTTGGGCAAAAGGAGTGAAAGAATCTTTCAGTTTTGAATCAACAAAAGTAAGAAAAGGAATGACAGGAATAAAATTTGTTGCTGGTTCTAGTTTTATTAGATTAGAATCTGATAATATGATTTCAAGAAAATTCTATATTGCTCAAGTGATAAATGGGGTTTTGACAGTTGTAGAAAGTCCAACTGGAATGATATATCCATACCCATTTTCATATTGGCTTGTTGAGAATCAAGGTAAAACTTGTAATTGGGATTTGAAGGATATAATAGTTGTTAATAAAAACATTATAAGAGTAGGATTAGTATTAGAATCAAATCATCCAGTTAATGCAGAAATATATAATTCATGGTTATCTTTTACAGATACACTAAATGAAGTAAATGAAAATGGTGGAATAAACGGAATGGAAGTATATGATGTTACAAAAATCGTTCCCTTAGATGATATAGAAAATGTGACAGTTGCAATGATAGAAAGTAATACTGTTAATGCAATATTTGGTTGTATTTCAAAAAAATGTAGAGATATAGTAAGCGAAGTCTGTGAAAAGAGGAAAATGATGTTCTTTTTTATTGGAAGAAGTGAAGGTGATTATTTCTCAAAGTACACAATTACTGTTTCTTCAACAATCATTCAAAAATTAGAAGTATCAATGGAATATACAACAAAACTATTCACAAATTATTACATTATTATTGATAATCAATACTAATATCTTTTTTTTAAAATATATTTATATGTTTGATCCCTTAATATGTGAATTGATCTATATTTTAATTCGATATACAAATATTTAGATTCATATCCAAATATTGAGTTAGTAGGTTATACATTATTAGATACTAGAAGTACATGCAATGTTGTTTTAAGGAACTTATATTCCTCTATGAATGTTTTTGATCATATGATATGTATATATATATATATAACTATTATTATATATATGTGAAAAATAGTAATTACTGCTTTAACTGGTAAGTCATTTGAGACTTGCATAGATTATTATGTAGAAAAGAGTTTTAGTAAACATAGATTCCTATATCTTTTAATCTCCTATGACCATTATGATTATGAAAGAATTGATCTAAACAGAATAGTTGGTAGTTATATTCCAATAGAATATCAACAAAATACTACTTATTATAGCAATTATGCATTTAGACAAAGGACAAGTAATATTTTAAAACCATCATATTTTATTACACCAATTTATGAAGCTTGTAATACAGCTGTTAATATATACATTAATGCAGTTACAAAAGCAGCAAGTTATGGGAGTAGCAACAATACAAATGCTTGGCCAGAGAACGAATATATTCGACTAAGTGTTCCAGATATTCAATACAATTCAGCAGGTGGAGTTGTGAAGATGACAATTAATAATTTTGCTAATAGACCAATGTTCTTCATGGAAATAGAAATGAATAATTTTGTTCAACTAAACCCACCACTTGGAGAAACAAAATCATATAATCCTTATCCATTTGTTAATTATTTTCCAAAAGAAAGTGAAAATACTAAAGAAACCAGTATCATCCCATTAAATGAAGTAGAATCTTGGGTTTCAATTAGTTTATGTATTGCAAGTATAATCATAACAATTGTGTGTTTATTCTTTACCATAAAATACAGAGAAAAGAGAATTATTAAATGTTGTTCAGCATTATACTATTATTGCTTATTATTTACTCTAGTAATAGCAGCAGGAAGTGTTGTTACATTAACAGTAGCTCCAACCACATCTTCATTATTGTGTTATTTTAGGATTAATGCTTGTTTATTTTCAGTTATTTCTGTATCATCAATGTTGTTTACCAAAGCTGCTAAGTACAATTTTAGTAGAAGAAGAAAAATCCATAAAGTATATATATAATTGTTATGTTTATAGATTCGAATTTCCTTTTTAAGTATTATAAGAAATTTTATTGTTGCTTATATTGTTCCACTTACTGTTTCTGTTATATATCAGGTATTGTCAAAGCCATCTTATTCGTTAAGATTAAACATTGATAAATCCAATTTTCTAGTCAATTATTACTATGAAGAATGTACTCAGAATGATACATTTAAGTATATAATATATATCTATAGATTAATTATTTCACTAGTATCATACTAATGATATATGTAGTAATGTTTCTTATTTATGGTTGTTATTTATCTTTTCATTCAAGAAAAAAAGCTGTGGAATTTGGTGATTCATATACTTTGTTAATAACATACCTTGTAGAATATATCTTTTTTAAATATATATTCAATTGTCCTTAATGAATATAATATTTATGTTATTGATATTTTTCGTATTGGAATATGTTATAGATGCTTCCCCAGATTCATTGTTGTTATTCAGAGGTATTGGATATCCTGCGGTTATTATTACAATTACATTAATTCAATTTGTTCCAAAAATAGTGATTATATTTACGAATGAAGAAGCATTAGATACAACTGATAGTAAATTTGATCTGTCAGTTACGGCTAGTGAAACACATTTATATCCTTTTTTTCTATAAATATATGATAATTATATGATTCTTTAACCACATTTAAATCTCATTCTATCTCACACTCTATGAGTAGATCAATTTCTCAACAACATAGTGTTATGAGAAAAACTAGTAATATTAGATGATAGATGCGAATAGAATATTATAACAGTTTTTATTTTTATTTTTATTTTAAAAATTATTATTTTGAAATTGGTGTATTTATCGAAAATAAGTTTCACAAACCCACATCATTTAAATCTCATTTTTAGAAGTGTTTAACATATTTTATATATCACAATTATCAAAATATTTTATATTTTGGTATAATTTTAATTGAAATTTAAAATATAATGGCTGAATCACAATAGTAATACAGTTCTGAATTTTTGTGCTAATTATCAGTTAAAAAATTATAATATTTAATAATAATGATTATTGGATTTTTCTTTTTCAATATCTATGCAATTTATGAAATAATTAAGGTTTTCACTTCCACTCCTTTACAATGTTTCAAATACACAGTATAATATGCATTTTTTGTGTTATTAGACTCTAGAAATGGTTAAAAAGAAGGATGTAATAAAAAAACAATTTTGGTTGTAAAAACGGATAGTTGTGTTTTTGGATGTGTTTTGCAACAAAAATTGAGCCATTTGACATGAATAATTGCGAAATTGAATTACAAAAAGTGGCTAGTGAAGCTCCTAAAGAAGAATTACCAGTGAAAACTGGTTAGCTTTATCCTCAGCTAATGAAGCATTAGAAAGTGGATATGAGTATTATGCTAAGCAAGTGAAATCCTTTTTACCAGATTTACCACCTGTTGATATAGCTATGAAAGGTGTGAATTATACAGCCAAACAACTGAAAAGTGAAGAACATGGTGTGATTAACATAATTAGTGGGTTTTATTATCAAATTCGTAATTTATTTCCTTGTGGTATATATGAAGATAGACCAGTAGTGAAGAATATCACATTTAGATTTAAACCTGGTACTTCAACATTAGTAATGGGTCCTCCATCATGTGGTAGTTCAACAGTATTGAAAATATTAGCAAATACACTGCCTAAAAGCCAAATAGCAGGTTCAATTACATGTAATGGCAAAGAATTAAAAGAATTCAATTGGTCGCATTATTCAAGTTTCTGTGGACAATTAGATGTTCATTTACCTTTATTAACTGTAAAGGATACATTTGATTTCGCAGTAGGTTGTTTAAATGGTAAAGGTGAAATGAAAAAAAGTGGTCATTCAATGATAGAAGATGATATAAATATTCGAAGTGATTTGTTCTTGAAATTATTGGGATTGACAATCTGTAAAGATACAATAGTTGGAGATGCTGTTCATCGTGGTTGTAGTGGTGGTGAAATGAAGAGAGTGAGTTTAGGTGAATCTTTATTAGGTCCAAGTCGAGTATTATTATTAGATAAAATCAGTACTGGTTTAGATAGTGCAGTAACATTTGATATTTGTAAATTCTTAAACCAATGGACAAAGATATTTGAAGGAATCTTAGTATGTCACTTATTACAACCAGATCCCGAGGTAATTGCATTATTTGATAATATGATAATACTGAGTGAAGGTCAAGTTACTTATGCTGGTCCATGTGATGGAATATTACCTTATTTCAATTCAATTGGTTATCAAATGATCGAAGGAAAAGATTTAGGATCATTTATATGTGAAGTAGGTAAAGAAGAAACAAGAAGCTTATATCGAAAAGATGAATCAATTCCATTAACAACTCAATACTTAGTTGAAAGTTATGAAAAGAGTGATTTAAAGAAACAAAATATGGACAGTGTTAATGAAAAAATAGTAACAACAGAAGTTCCAAAGAATGATTACAATGAAACAATGTTTGTAAAACGTCATGCAATGGGATTATTGCATGAACTGAAATACCTTATGAGAAGACAACTAACAATAACTCTTCAAGATAAAGGATTTTTAATTGCAAGAATGATTCAACAAGTATTAATGGGTTTAATATATGGATGGATATTCTTCAATTTGAAAAAGGACGATTATACTTCAAAATGTGGTTTAATTTCTACTTATGTTATGACATTAATCAATACAGCTCATTCTGTTGTTATTGGTTTATTCTTTTCAAAACCTGTGATGTATAAACAAGTTCAAGGTGGGTTATTTTCAGTTCCATCTTATGTTGCAAGTGTTACAATAAACCAATATCCTATTCAGTTGCTAGAGACTCTGTTATTTGGTAGTATAATCTATTTTATGAGTGGATTAACTCTTTCTGATAGTGGAGTTCATTATTTCATTTGTATGGCTTACTTATTTATTGGTTATGTCACTTACACTTCCCTTCAATTGGTGTTATTATATTTATTCAAGAATATATCTGTTTTAGCAGCATTTTTACCAATATTTGGTTTCTTATTGAATGCATTTAATGGATTTGGTATTACTCGTAAAACAATTCCTGATTGGTTAATAGAATTTTACTATTTTACTCCATTAAGTTATATGATCAAAGGTTTAGCAGTAAATGAATTTACTTCAAGTGATTATGGTCCAGAAGGTATTATATACTTAAAACAATATGATTTTCCAACAGATAAGAATGAACAATGGCAATATTTCTTGATATTAATTTGTGAGCATATTGTATTTGTATTGTTACAAATGGTTGTTTTGCACTATATTGTATATGATCCATTTCCACCAAGTAAAACAGTTTCTATAAAAGATGTGAAAGCAGTAAATGATGCTAGACAAAGTGAAATGAGTGCCAGATCCTCAGCTTCAGAGATTAACTTTAAAGCAATCGATTTTTCATTTGAACATATAAAATATACAGTAAAAGTAAAAGATGGAGATACTAAAAAGAAAGTGGATAAAGTATTATTGAATGATGTAAGTGGATTTGTTCGAGCTCACAGTATGACAGCATTAATGGGAGCAAGTGGAGCTGGTAAAACAACATTATTAGATGTATTAGCAAACAGAAAAACACAAGGAAAGATTGAAGGTAAATTCTTATTGAATGGAAAAGAATATAAAATGAAAGATTTGTGTATGGTAAGTGGATATGTTGAACAACAAGATACATTACCTGAAACTGAGACAGTCAAAGATGCATTATACTTTAGTGCCCGATTAAGATATCCTGGTCATCCAAGTGAAGCAACAATCCACAATCATATAAAAAATGTAATAGAAATATTAGAATTAAAGGATTATAAAGATATGTTGATTGGTCAAGCTAAAGATGGTTTACCAATGGGTGTAAGAAAATTAGTGATGGTTGGAATAGAATTAGCAGCAAATCCTTCAATATTATTCTTAGATGAACCAACAACTGGATTAGATAGTTCAGCTGCTTTATTAGTATGTCAAGTCTTACAAAGAATTTCAGCAAGTGGTCGAAGTATAATTTGTACAATCCATCAACCATCATTTGAAATATTTAAGTTATTTAGTGATGTATTATTATTAGAAAGAGGTGGAAAAGTGGTTTATTGTGGTCCACTTGGTGAAAATGGTAGTAAAGTAGTAGAATATATGGAAAAGATTGATGGAGTAACTCCTATTGAAAAAGGCCAAAATCCAGCTAGTTGGATGTTAGATGTAACTGGAGCTGGAACAGGAAATACAAAGAATGTGAAATTTGGAGATTATTATTTGACAACAGATTTATATCGTAATGTAGAAATTACTCTTGAGAATATAAAATCTGCCAATTCTCCAGCAGTAAATTTCAAAGAAGATTATGCAGTTTCAATAACAAAACAAATATGGGAAGTAACTAAAAGAAATTTCCGATTTGATTGGAGATTATTAGATTATAATACATCCAAAATCAGAAATACTTTAATCATGTCATTGTTTGTTGGAATATTATACTTTCAACAACCAATGGAAACAGCTGGTAATGTGTTAAGTAGATATTCTGCTATAGCATTAGGAATAAATGCAGTTGTGATGAACAATTTAATGAATATAGTTCCTGTATTAATCGATAGAAGAATGGTGTTTTATCGTGAAGATGCGATGAGAACTTATCATCCAATTGCACAATTAATAGGTCATGTTTTAGTAGAATTCTTTTTCCTATTCTTTATAGCTTGGTGTTTTATGTGTTTCTCTTATGGAATGATGGGTATGAAAAGTACAGTAGCAGCTGTATTTAAAGAATTTGTTGTTGATTATTCAATGATGATATTAGCTACTATGTGTGGTTTGATGTTTTCCTATTTATTCCCTGTTATGCAAGTTGCTGGTGTTATTATAGGTTGTTTAACAAGTATTCTGTTTTGTTGTAGTGGTTTTCAACTTCGTTATCCTTCAATGAAAGCACCTTGGAAATGGATTTATTGGATTAATCCTTTTGCCTTTGGAGTTCAAGCTTCTGCATCTAATCAATTTGATTGTGAAAACTCTATCATTAATGAAACTTACTGTCCATCATTTGCAAATGCTGATGGAAGTGTGACAACTGTTCATGATTTCTTTGGTATGTTGTATGATATTCGATACGATCAATACTGGAATAATATTGGATATATCTGGATAGAAATTGCAGTAATAATTGTATTCTTTTTCGTTGTATTGAAGAAAGTAAGATATCTTGATAGATAAAAATGATTTTATATTAAATATTGTCAATTTTTTGTTCATACTCTTTTTATTGGTGGAAAATTTTTAGAAAAACAAAAACAATAGTTTGAGGTCTCAAACCTTTATAAAAGCTTGAGTCATTTTGAAAGGCTTGATCATTCATCTTTCTTTATCTTCTCAACAGGTCAGTCTGTTATTTTTTTAATAATAATGCTTGCATTACGAAGAATTGTTAAATCGAATGTTATTAGCAAAATCCCATGTTCTGTAAGAATGATGAGTGATGCTCCACAATACAAGCATGTAGATAATATGTCAATTGATGAATTATTTAAAAGAGAGCCATATGAAAAATCTGACTATGTTGTATATATATTCAAATGATTTTATATTTCTAGTTATATCCAAATGAAAAGCCAGGACTCAACTACAAATTAAATTGGTCTTTATGTAGAGCTGATATAGTACCATGGAATGATGCTTGGAGAAATCCTGATTTAAAATTTTTAATTGAACAATGTCCAACCAAACCAGATGCTGATGGTGCAATGCAATGTACAATGAACTTCCCCAAACCAGAAGAAGTAGAATTAGATACAAAAAGTGATTTTGAAGATTTATCAGTAATGGTGAAGAAATATTTATCAGGTGTACCAGATTTGTTTGTAGAAGATGCAGGATTAGGCTCAGCAAGACCAACGGAACAGAAAATCAGAACTGTTACAAATGATCCATTAACAGCTTTATTTATGAGAAAAATGGGAGTATATATATATAATATTTATTTATATTAGATAAGATTACCACTTCGAGATCCATATTTACCTCAAAGTATATTAAATGTAGTAGCTCGTGGTTATAATGATTTATTCTCCTGTATGGGAGAAGATCCAAATAATGGCTCTTATACCATCTGCTTCGCAGGAAATGTTCCATTTGAACGAATAATTTCAGATTTGGCTGCTGCTTATAAAACAACTACATTAAAACCAGAATCACCTGTTTTAATTACTGGTTCATTGTTATACCCTAAGAAAGGAGGTTTACCATCAATGGTTATAGGTGATCATCCCAATATTACCTCAATTGCATATTCAGTTGGTTGTTTATACGGAGCTCACCATGTAATATTACATCCATCATGTAGCTCAAGATTATGGGGAGGAGTGTACTATCCAATAGTGGATAAAGTAATTAATAAAGTACAAAAAGGAGATATAGTTGTAGATGGTAAGAATATATGTAGTTCATTTAAAGCTGATAATGCTATGGATTTACCTGGTACTATATTGTTCGTAGATAAAGAACATTCTTCAAATATGTCAGAATTGTCTTATGATAAAGCTCAAGAAAAGTTCAAGAATCTTGGATATTTAGATGCTGAAATTGATAAAATCATTGCTATTGCTAAATTGGGTAAGATTGAATTTTATGAACTTAATGAAAAGAATTTAGAAGAAGTTGTAAGAGCTCTTGCATAAATCAATAATATAGTTGACATAAATAACCCCATTATTTCTCATTATTCTGTTTTTAATGTGTTGAAAAATGAAAAATAATATTTTGTGAAACGAATATAATTTTAATAAACTTATTTTTGTATTTCCAGGATGAATAATGAATTATTGTTTGATATGCTTATTATTTTTATAATAAGCAAACATTTCTGCTATACCTATAATGATCTATCAAGGCTAAAAGTTAACAGTGAAGGTAAATTCAAAATAGTTCAGGTATATTTAGAATTATATTAGAAAATAGATGACAGATCAAACATTAGGGTGGTTTGAACCAGAAAGAGATGATAATACTACTAAATTGATGAATTTAGTATTAGACTTAGAAAAACCGGATTTTGTTGTTGAAACTGGCGACATATTGTTTCCATTTAAATATTTATATCCTCCGATGGCAAATCATTCATTAGAATATCAAAAAGAATGGGAATTGAGAATATATGATAGAGGGATTAAACCTGTGCTTGAAAGAAGTATTCCATATGCTTTGACACTTGGTAATCATGACTGTGAAGGACCTTTAACAGATAAAGAGGTTGTAGATTATGATATGAAACAGTATTTATCTTATACTCAAATTGGACCAAAATCAATTTCTGGTTTGACAAATATATCATTTTTACAGTTTAAATATAACTATAATTAGTTTATTTAATTTAATATTTACTATATTTTACCAGTATATAACCATAATGAGAGTGAAATTGTTTTATACTTATGGTTTATGGATAGTAATAGGAACAAATGTAACAATATATCAAGTTATGGTTGTTTTGAAGATAATCAAAGTATATATATATATATATATGAAAATGTTTATTGATATTAACAATAGTTGAATGGTATTATAATGAAAGTATTAGACTATATAAATTACATAATAACCATACAATTCCTGGATTTGCATTTTTTCATGTTCCAACAATTGAATATTTATATGGGATAAACGGTTCAAACCTTTATGGTATTAAAAACACTCATGTTTCTTGTGGACAGTATAATCATACATTAATTGATACAATGTCTGAAATGTATTGAACTATTATAATAAATATTACTTTATATATATATATATATATAGAGGAAATATTATGGCAACTTTTTGTGGACATGATCATGAAAATGATTTTTATATTAAATATAAAAGTATAATATTAAATTTCTTATACAAATAGATATGGAATTGCATTATGGACGTAGAACATACTATAATCCTCAACCTAAAGTGTATGAATATTTATATACAATTCAAATAGACTGTTAGATGGATGTAAAGTGATAGAATATAATTTACATACAAATACTTTTACAACATGGATAAGAAATGAATATGGTGAAAAAGAAATACAGAATTTATCAGATGTTCCTGCTACTGATTCAGATACAAAATGTTTTAATAAATATAATAGGAGATATAATAATAATCATAAGAGTAGTAGTTATTTGATAATATGGAAAGAATCACACTTATCTAATCTATTTGTCATTATTTTTACTATCTGTGGAACAACATTAGGTATTGGAATATACTATCTGTATTATTATTGTAAGGAAAAATGTGCTAAAAAACATAAATTAATAATATACAGAAAGCAATCTTCATATGTAAGTGATGTAATTTAATAACCAATTTTTTTTCATTAGATTCGTTTTATAAATGCTGTTTTATATTGGTATAATACAATTAATAATCAATAAACACAATAATAACAATTTAATTGTTTTAATTTACTTTGTCTCAATTAACTCATGTGATTTGGATAAGAATGTATCTAATAACTTCATTGCTGCTCTTCTTCTTGTTAAACCCCCACTCAACATCTGAGCTTTATATTTTATAGCTAATTCAGATAATTCAGGGTCTGTAACTGCACGATTTACTATTAACTTATCAACTTGAGTCCACATTGCTCTTTCACCCTGTTCCTTACGCTTCTTTTCTAATTCTGTAGTCTTTATGGCATTGTCATAGAAATCACTACAAATCTTCCACACCTTTTCAATATTAGTGTTTTTATTAGAAGAACAGGTTTGAACTTTACATTTCCAAGTGGGTGACTTTTTTCTTTGCATATCCAAAGCTCTTCTATTTTCACCAGCAGTTTTATTAGCAGCACTATATATATATAAAATAATAATAATAATAATATAAGAAATACACTAATAGTGGACCATCTGCTTTAGATATAACAATAATATCAGCATGTTCCATCACTCCTTTCTTTACACCTTGTAACTCATCACCCATCAATGGAGGCATTAATAACATAAACATATCCACCATATCATCCACCATCACTTCTAATTGACCTAAACCAACAGTTTCAACTATAACTATATCATAACCAGCTGCTTCTACAAGATGTACCATATCTACTGTATTCTCTGCTACACCACCTAATGTACCACCACTTGCAGCGGCTCTTACATAAGCATTTGGCTCTTGTAATAATTCTTTCATTCTTGTTTTATCACCTAAAATTGAACCTTTACTTTTTGTTGAACTTGGATCAATTGCTATTACTGCTACTTTGTGATTTTTTTTAGATAATAATGTTCCAAATCTGTTGATAAATGTGCTCTTGCCTGCTCCTGGAGGTCCTGCTATGCCAATTCTAAATGAACCGGGATGAAAACCTGGGCCTAACTCCTTTTCTCTTTGTTCACGTTTTACTCCCATAACATAATCTAATAATAAGTCAGCTTGTTGGATTTTATCATTTCTAGAATTTTCAACTATATTTTTATTAAAGAAAAGAAAATATATACGTAAGCTGGTTGCTTTACTAATGGACCATCTATCTTGCTTCAAAACACCTTCAGCTAATTTTAGAGTATAATCATCCATTCCCTTTGGAACTTTTATCTATAATATACAAACAAGCAAGCATACTGAAGTAGTTCCACATGTTGCACATTTTACAAAACTAAAGAATAATGAAATAAACATACTTAACACATGGAATACGATTCATCATACATATTTTTGATGAAATTCCTTTGAAAAATGGATTTGTCAATCTGGACAGAAACATAATCTTTTCTGTATTAAGAAAAAAGTAAAATTAAGATGATTATATTCAAGCCGAGTTGTAATCAAGCCAAACATTTTATTTTTATATTTTGATGAATACTGTGAAGGAGATAGCTAAATTAAATGAATTAGAATTAGATAAAGGTATATCAGAAAAAGCTTCATGGCATTATCATTACAGAAATAGTGCTTGGATTTATGTTGGTGGTTTGCCTTATGAATTGACTGAAGGTGATATAATATGTGTATTCTCTCAATTTGGAGAAATTGAAGATATAAATTTGGTTAGAGATAGTGAGACAGGTAAATCAAAAGGTTTTGCTTTTTTAAAATACGAAGATCAAAGAAGTACAATATTAGCAGTTGATAATATGAATGGAACAGAATTAATAGGAATGACTTTAAGGGTTGACCATAAAGATAACTATATTGCTCCAATTAAAAGTAAAAAAGAGCTGGAAGAAATGGCAGCACGAGATGAAGAAGATGACAGAGAATACAGGCCAGGCAGAGCTTATGAAAACAAAGAATTAGCTTCTGAGTTTAGTTTACATAAAGGTGTGGATATATATGGAAAAGGTGAAGTACAACAATCAAAAGAGGAAGAAGATGAAATTATTAAGAAAAGAATTGAAGAAAAAAAGAAAGAAGAAAAGCAGAAAAAGAAAGAAAAAGATGAAATTGAAAGATTTAAAAGAAAACTTGAAAAGAGAAGGAAAGAAAATAAAAAGAAGATTGAAGCAAGTGATCATATATCACAATTATCAAATGGTATGGTATATGGATGGAGAGGTCGTATGGATCCAGCTGCACAGAAGATTAAAGAACAGAAAGTAATTGATTATGAGAAATGTCCTTATTGTGGTAAGAAAGGACATGCACCTCAAGATTGTCCTTTAGGAGGTGAAAATTCTCATATAGCTGGTATTAATAGAGTTAGATAATTATTTTTATTTATTTATTTATATATAATGTGTTTTGCATTTCATTTTCTTTTAAACAATCTATGAATATGTAACGAATCTATTTTATATAAAAATAAGAATGTTGAAATATTCATTAAAGGTTCTGTTGTGCTCAATATTACCTTATGATTCAATCGTATTATTTGTTAATGTAGAATAATAGATAAAAGAAAGAGTAGAAAAGAGTAATTGTGAAATAGATTTCAGTTGTACAACATAAAATTACTGTGAAAATGGTGAAACTCTTTAAAATAGATAGAATTAAGGAAAAGAAGATATTAAAGTTCTGTGAAAATAACACATTTTTATCAGAGTGTTGTAAATCATCCGTCTATCATTCAAAAATACTTCAATCAGATATATATCTTGAATATATAATATTAGAAAGAAAATATTACATAAATGATTTGGACCAAGTGATTCAATTAAAATCGTTGTGCAATAGTGATTTAAGTAGAATAATATGTGCAATTTGTGATATACTAATGGTAGTTAGTGGATATGATATAGTGGTTTGTAATTTAAAGAGTTCTAACATAACTGTTGATGGAGAAAATGATATAAAGATATGTGATATTGGTTTAGACACTTTGAGAAAAGATGAAGAAATGAGAGTATATGATATATGCTTCACAAGTCCAGAAGAACTGAATGGATTAGAATGTAATGAAAGAAGTGTAATTTGGTCAATTGTGTATTCAATGAAGATAATGATATGAATAAAACAAAAGAGAATATCATGAAATGTAAATACAGTTTTTATATGAAATGCGATGACTTGATGATAGAGATGATAGAAAAAATGCTAAAAGTGAAGAGTGAAGATAGAATGAGTTTGAAAGAGTTGAAAAAAGAAATGACTAAAATGGGTGGAGTATTAAGAGATGATGAGATGTATTTAACACTGTGTACTGAAAGAAAACAAACATTATTTAATAATGATTATACTTCATTAACATTTTCAATCATTTATCAATCGAAATATTATCTTGAGAGTAGTAAATGGGAAGAAATTCGAGATGTTTTAATTGAATCTTACAATAAAAAACCAAATGAAAGAGTTTTGGCAATATTGCTGATGATAAAATTGAATAAAAGAGATAGTGATATAAAAGATAAACTTCAATTTCATATTTTTCACAAATGTGGAGATGGATATGAAGAATGTAATTTAGATGAAATGAAATTAAACATATTATATAATGAAGGAATTATAATGGTTTATTCAGCTTGTGTTTGTTTGTGTGAAGAAGGGATAAAATATTTGTTCAAAATATTAAAATTAATTAATCCAATATAATTGAATTTTGATCTAATTCCAATCCATCATCAAACATTATTCTTATCATATATTTCACAATAATCAAATCTGAAAGAATTATATTTATCAAAATGTAATCTTTCTTTTCATTTCATAGAATTGTTAGTATGAAATTAGAATATATTAATCTTCATTGTATATATTATATAAATGTAATATGTAATTATTATGAAATAGCTAATCGAATTAGTGTTAAAGGATTCAAATTATTGCTTCCTTATTTATATTTATTAATCAACAAAAATAATGAATTAGATCTTGAAGAAATGAATTTAAATAATGAATCAATGAAATTATTATCAGAAGAATTATATAAATATCCAAATCTTGAAAGAATTGATATTAATGGGAATGATAGTATTCATTCTACTGGATTAAAAGCTCTATTCTCCAAATTTCCTATTTCAAACATCAGATTTGATTTTAATAATAGTAAAGAATTGCTTGTTGATAAAGATTTTCCAGATTTAGTCAAATACATTATTAGGGGTGGGGAATATGAATTATATCTTGGTGATTTGGAAATCGATGATGACATATTCAAGTCATTTTTAGAAATATTCTTATCTATTGGAGAAATCAAATTATCTGGAATTACAGAAGAAGAAAAGAAAAGTATTTATCAATAATTAATGTAATGTAGCTATTTTAATTTCTGTTAGAATTGAAAATGCGAAATTAGAACAGAAAATGGAATAATTAATAATTATAAATATGCATTTTGTGTTGTTTATAGTGAAATACAGTATTATTAGAAATAAACTCAATAAATCCAAAAAAAGATTCAATATCACTCTTTCATTTTCTTCAATAACTAGTAATTTCACTTTATACTACTCTCAAATATCACGAATTATCATTTTCATCATACATTCTAAACATCACTCAAAAATGACTCATCACATCACTTCTAATTAATATTCTAACTAATAAAGTAATCGTAAAAATTACTAATAAGCAATGTTCCATTATCAAATATGCAATTCATATATCAAGGACATTTGTTTTTCAAAAACATGAGGCTCCCAACAGTCAAAATGATACTCAGAATTATTGATATCATCAGTACAATCCATTTTTAATATTCATCATTGTAAATGGTAATCCGATGAAGTCGTAATTCATTCAAAAATTATAAAAATGAATTTAAAATCATTTTGATTGGTTCGTTTCATCATCATTCCATTTAATCATTTTCATTTAAAAAGAATGTCTGGTCTCCCAGAAGGTCACTTTTTGTTCACTAGTGAGAGTGTAAATGAAGGTCATCCAGGTATAATTTAAAACTAAGAGTTCAACTACTATATTTTAGATAAAATTTGTGATATTGTAAGTGATGCGATATTAGATGCTTGTTTAGCTCAAGATCCTAACAGTAAAGTAGCTTGCGAGACCTGCACAAAGACGAAGATGATAATGGTGTTTGGTGAGATAACAACCAAAGCTACAGTGAACTATGAGAAAGTAGTTCGTGATGCGATAAAAGATATCGGTTATGACAGTGATGACAAGGGTTTAGACTATCAATCTGTGAATGTGATAGTAGCTATTGAAGAACAAAGTGTTGATATTGCTCAAGGAGTACATGTAGGTCGTGCTCCCGAAGAACAAGGTGCTGGTGATCAAGGTATAATGTTTGGTTATGCCACAAATGAAACAGAAGATTATATGCCAGCTACTGCTTATTATGCTAATAGATTAGGTTATAAACTAACCGAAGTTCGTAAGAATGGTACTCTTCCATGGGTTCGTCCAGATGGTAAAACTCAAGTAACAATGGAATATAAGAAAGAAGGCAACAAATTAATTCCTGTTCGTGTTCACACAATAGTAATCTCAACTCAACACAGTCCTGATGTTTCAAACGAAAAGATTCATGAAGATTTAATGACTTATGTAATAAAGCCAATAATTCCAAGTGAATTATTAGATGATAAGACAATATATCATTTAAATCCAAGTGGTCGATTTATAATAGGTGGTCCACATGGTGATGCTGGTTTAACAGGTCGTAAAATCATAGTTGATACTTATGGTGGTTGGGGCGCTCATGGAGGAGGTGCTTTCAGTGGTAAAGATCCAAGTAAAGTTGATCGAAGTGCTGCATATGCTGCTCGTTGGATTGCTAAGAGTTTAGTTCATGCTAATTTATGTGATCGTGTTTTAGTTCAATTAAGTTATGCAATTGGTATAAATCATCCCTTATCAATTTATGTTGATACTTATGGAACTGGTAAGAAGAGTGATACTGAATTAATTGATATAATAAATAAGAATTTCGATTTACGTCCTGGTTGTATAATTCGTGATTTAGGATTAACAAGTGCTATATATCGTAAGACAGCTGCTTATGGTCATTTTGGTCGAAAAGAACAAGCTTTCACTTGGGAAACTCCAAAAGATTTGAGTGTATAAGCTGTGAGTAATTTTAAACATTGTATAGATAGACTAACCCTTTAATACTATAAAATAATATAAATTTATTTTGTTTTTAAATAAAAATCTAAAATTGAAATATAATGAAGATGATGATGATATTATTAACAATGATATATAGTTATATTCATTCAATCTGATGAAAAAGAAATAAATGAAAATATATTCGTTTCATTTATTTTAGAAATGTTAAAGTAATGCTGTAGATGATATAATATTCTCAATATTGAGAAGTAATGCTGGAGTATATTTGATTATTTATTGATATAGATAAAAGAGAGAATAGAAAAGAGTGAAAATGAAATAGATCTTGTGAAACAATATAAAAATGGTATGAAAATAAGACAATTCATAAGCGTTGATAAAATGAAA
Organism: Proteromonas lacertae; assembly: GCA_002245135.1. Taxonomy (NCBI): domain Eukaryota; class Bigyra; order Opalinata; family Proteromonadidae; genus Proteromonas; species Proteromonas lacertae. The sequence goes on from NGBS01000587.1 coordinate 49,900, forward strand.
GAAAAAGATATTGCCAAAGTTTAGTTTTTCAATTATAAAAAAAATAGCCAGTATCTTAAAATTGGTGGGTTGTATTTTTTAGTGAAAATGTATATTTTGGTTGTATTTTTTCTCGTACCCCATGAATTGTGATTGGACAATTTATTAAACACTGAATTAAACACTTAACAACATTTACTTATTCAAATGTCTGAAGATAATAAAGAAGGTGATGTTTTACCTTCATCCAATAATGAAGACAAAACATTAAACACCACAGAACCTGAGAATAATACAACTTCCAATGAAGTTGAGAATATTAATTCAGCTCAACAACAAGAAACAGAGCCAACTACCGAAGAAGTGAAAGAAACTCCTGAAAACAAACCTGAAGACAAACAAGAAACCTCAGAAACTAAAAATGACAATGAAATTAAAGAAACAACTCCAGGTAATGAAAATTCAAATCCAGATGATGCTAAAAATGAAAGTGAGGTAAAATCTGTTGAAAAGGTTGAGTCAGAAAAGAAAACACCTGTTGTTATTGAAGTAAAACCCAAAAAAGATGCAGATGCTCCACCTCCTGACACTTATTCAGAACCAAAGAAAAAGAGTTTATCACTAAGACAATTACTGAAATTTTCAGATAAGATTGATAAATTCTTGCAAATAATAGGTATGATATTTTCACTAGGAGCTGGTGTTGGAACACCATGTTCTATGTTAATATTTGGTGATTTGATGGGACAATCCAGTTATCAAGGTGAAACAAACTCAGATGCAGTACCAGATGCAGATGCAGTTGCAAAAATAATGGAAGATGCTAAAGATAGTATTATAACTAATAGTCTATATATGTTTGCAATTGCTTGTGGAATGGGTGTTGCAAGTTTCTTCTTTATGTGGGCATGGAAATTATCAGCTGAAAGACAAATTGCTAGAATAAGATATTTGTATTTCAGAGGTATAATTCGTCAAGATGTTACTTGGTTTGATCATCATGATCCAAAGACATTATCCACTCGTATTGTTGATGATACAATCATAATGAATTCTGGAATGGGCAAAGATATAGGAATGACACTACAATCCATAGCTCAGTTTATTGCTGGTTATGCAATTGGTTTTACAAAAGATTGGTCAATGACTTTAGTCATTTTAGCTTTAGGAATTCCATTATGTATTGTTGGAAGTGGTTTTGGTATTATGTTAAGAAAATTCATATTACAAGCTCAAGATATCTTTGCTGAATCTGGTGGTATTGCTGAAGAAGCGATTGGTTCAATCAGAACAGTTGCTTCATTTGGTATTGAAGATTATTTCATTCAAAGATTTAAAAATGCAGTTGAAAGAGCCAGAGATGTTGGTATAAAAATGTCAAAGGTTGTTGGTGCTGTTATTGGAATATTTATGATGGTAATGTATTTAACATTTGCATTAGGTTTATGGTATGGTGGCAAATTAGTTGGTGATGATCAAGATGATGTTAGAGATTATATAATGGAACAATGTAAAGATGAAGAAGAAATGCAATGGTTTGAGAAGATAGAACATAAATCAATGATGGATTTCTGTGATGCTCAAGATGTTGAAGGTAATAAATTCAATTTTGCTGGAAAAACATGTGGTGAAAATGGATTTAAGCCTTGTCAATATGCTAGTGAATGTATGATGGGTGAACATGGTTGTTTTACTGGTGCAAATGTAATAACTGTGTTTATGTCTGTATTAATGGGAACAATGGGTTTAACTATGTTAGGACCATCTGTTGTATCAATTGGACAAGCTTGTGGTTCTGGTGCTGAAGTATATGCAACAATTGATAGAATTCCTCCAATTGATGGAATGGATGATAAAGGTAAGAAAATAGAACATTTAGAAGGTAAAATCGAATTTAAAAATATCAAATTCAGATATCCAAGTAGACCAGATCAAGTGATTTTAAATGGAATGAATTTAACAATAGAAGCTGGTAAAACAGTTGGTTTAGTTGGTGCAAGTGGATGTGGTAAATCAACAACAATTCAAATGTTACAAAGATTCTATGATCCAGAAGAAGGTGAAGTATTTGTTGATGGAATGAATATTCCGTGATTTGAATTTAGCTAGTTTAAGACATCAAATGGGTTTTGTAGGTCAAGAACCAGTGTTATTCAATGGAACAGTAAAAGACAATATTCGAAATGGAAGATTAGATGCTACTGATGAAGATATAATAAAAGCTGCCAAAGATTCAAATGCTCATAATTTCATAATGGAATTTCCTGAAGGATATGATACATTTGTAGGTGAAGGTGGTCATTCATTGAGTGGTGGTCAAAAACAAAGAATAGCAATTGCTAGAGCTTTAGTTAGAAATCCCGGAATCTTATTATTAGATGAAGCAACAAGTGCTTTAGATAGTGAAAGTGAAAAGATAGTTCAAGCTGCTTTAGATGAATTAGTAAAACAAAGAGCTAGAACAACTCTGATAATTGCTCATAGATTATCAACAATTGAAACTGCTGATGAAATTGTAGTGTTTAATGAAGGTAAGATAGCTGAACATGGAACTCATTCAGAATTAATAGCCAAGAATGGAATATATGCTGAATTAAGAAATCGTCAAATGTTAAACAAAAAGAAAGAAGGTGATGAAGATGTGGATGAAGATGAAGAAGATGCAGTTTATGTAGCTAAATTATCTTCAATGAGAGATAGTAGATTAACATCCAATATAGTAGATCCAGCAACTGGTGCTAAAGTAGAAAAACCAGTAGTACCAAAATCAAGATTATGGGCTTTAGCTAAACCAGAAACATGTCTTACAGTTGTTGGTACAATCTGTGGTGCAGTTTCTGGTGCTGTAATGCCAGTATTTGGTATATTGTTTTCAGAAATGTTAAATGTTTATTATGAAAGAAGAACAATTGATATGAGAAATGGAACAGCTATGTGGGCTGGTATTTTAGTAGCATTTGCAGTTGTTTTATTCATTCTTACATTTATTCGTTCTTTAACATTTGGTGCAATGGGTGAAAGATTAACTTGTAGAATTAGACAAATGTGTTTTACAGCAATGTTGAAACAAGATGTTGGTTTTTATGATGATGAAAATAACAGTACTGGAGCAATGACATCCAAATTATCTCAAGATGCTCAAAATATAAAAGCTGCTTTAGGTGAAAACTTAGCAACTATTGTTCAAACTGTATTTACATGTCTTGTTGGTTTAATAATTGCATTTATATCTTATTGGTTATTAACATTTGTTATTTTAGCTGCATTCCCATTCTTAGTTCTTGGTTCATATTTACAAGGAAAAGCAATGCAAAAAATAATCAAAGAAATGAGAAAACCAATGGAAGAAGCAGGAGCTTTAGCTTCAGAAGCAGTAAATGGAATTAGAACACTTCATGCTTTTGGATTACAAGAGAAATTCTCAGTGATGTTTGGAAAGAAACAAATGAAACCATATGAAATGGGTAAAAAAGATGCTTGGTGTACTGCTTTATTACAATTCTATAATACAATAATATCAATGGGAGCTTCAGCTTTAGCAATGAGAGTAGGTGGAATATGGGCAATCGAAGGTAAATGTGATAGTTCTGATTTAATGAAAGTGTTAATGTCTGTAATGGTAGCAGCTCAAAGTGTAGGTCAAACAGCTGGAAGAGCAACTGATAATGTAAAGATTAATCAAGCAGCTGAGAGTGTATTTGGATTATTAGATAGAGTTCCACCAATTGATTATACTCGTCCTGATGGTGAAACACCCGAAATCTTAGGTGAAGTAGAATTCAGAGATGTGAAATTCAGATATCCAACTCGATTAGATGTTCCAATCTTAAGAAAATTGAATTTGAAGATTCAAAGAGGTCAGAAAGTAGCTTTAGTTGGTTCAAGTGGTTGTGGTAAATCAACAATAATTGGTTTATTACAAAGATTCTATAATGCTGATGCTGGTGAAGTGTTATTGGATGGTCATGATCTTCGATCAATTCAATATAAAGTATTTGAGAAAACAATTTGGTTTAGTTGGTCAAGAACCAGTTTTATTCAGTGGAACAATTGAAGATAATATAAAGATGGGAGATTATGGAAATGATAAAATAACTCATGAGGATGTAGTAGCAGCAGCAAAAGCAGCAAATGCTCATAATTTCATAATGGAATTTCCAGATAATTACAATACTGATGTTGGTAATAAAGGTGGATCATTAAGTGGAGGACAAAAGCAAAGAATTGCCATTGCCAGAGCTATATTAAGAAATCCAAAGATATTATTATTAGATGAAGCAACTAGTGCTTTAGATACCGAAAGTGAAGCTGTTGTTCAAGAAGCAATTGATAAATTATTAGAAAGTAGTGATAGAACAAGTATAATAGTTGCTCATAGATTAAGTACAATTCAAAATGCTGATATGATATTTGTAATGGATCATGGAAGAGTAGTTGAAGCAGGAAAGCATGAACAATTAATGGAAATTGAAGGTGGATTATATCGACAATTAGCAACAAGACAAATGTTATTACCAGCTTAAATTAGATAATATTATAATAATTAAGAAAAAAGTGTGAATATTATATTATTCAACTATTATTAATAAAATTTTGTTTATATTATTGAAAAAAGAATAAGAATTGCATTGTATTTAAGAAAAATGAAAAATTGAAACGAATATATTTTTATTAAAATATGGTATTCATTATTTTGTGTTTATTGAGTTTGTCAATATGTAGTAAATCTAATAAAAACATTATTGATAATGATGTTTATAAAACTAAATACTTGGATTTGTTGGAGATGCTTCTTCTCAACCTAATGTATGAAGATAATGCAGAAAAATTAATTGACGGTAGTATTCATCCAAAGCATGCCTTGACAATGATAGGTAAACGTCGAATGGATAATATAAAAGATTTATTAGTTGAAACAATAAATAACAACATAGAAGGAGATGTATTAGAAGCAGGCTGTTGGAGAGGAGGAGCAATGATGTATGCCAGAGCGATTCTTGATGCTTATGAAGAGAAGAGTCGAAAAGTGTATTGTTGTGATTCTTTTGAAGGAATTCCTAGAATGGATGATTCTGTATATTTAATGGATAGAAATGCATATAAATATGAAATATTGAATAATAATCCAGTAGAGAAAGTAATAAAGAATTTCAATAAACTTGGTTTAAATGAAGGAAGTATTTTAGTGAAAGGTTATTTTCACAATACATTTCCAAAACTAAAATTAAACAAATTGTCAATATTAAGACTAGATGGAGATACATATAACAGTACATATATTTCATTACTTTATTTATATCCAAAACTGTCAATTGGTGGTTATATTATAATTGATGATTATATTGAATGGCCAGGATGTAGAGATGCAACTACTAAGTATAGAAATGAGAATAATATAACAGAAACTATATATCTTGTTCATTACGAAGCTGGAGAATTTATAAGAGGAGTTTATTGGAGAAAAGAAAAGAATGTATAATAATAATTGAAATACATTATTTATGTTTATTTTTTATATTTTTTAAAAACATAACCCCAAACAACAACCAAATTAAATATACATACCATACTTATTTGAATTATTTTATAGAATGAGAAAAAAATGAATAATTAGAAATGATAAAAAAATATAAAATATATAATTAATCTTCTTTAACTGTTACTAACATTGTTATATTCTAATCTGAATCTAAATCTTCATCATCTTCAAATATTTTACCATTAGAACCATTCTTTCCTGATATTTCCTTATTCTCTTTTTTATTATTTTCTTTTACCTCTTTCTTATTTTCTTTTACTTCCTTTTTCTCTTCTTGTACTTCTTTTTTCTTCTCTTCTTTCTCCTCTTTTTTATCTTCTTTCTTTTCTTCTTTTACTTTCTTTTTCTCTTCTTTCTCCTTTTCTTCTTTCTTAATATCTTTATCATCTTCTTTCACATCTTCCTTCTTTTCTTCCTCTTTTTTCCCCTCTTTCTTTTCTTCCTTCTTTTCTTCTTTTACCTCTTTCTTCTCCTTTTTATCTTTCTTTACTTCTTTTTTATTCTTTTCATCTTTCTCTTTGTCTTTATTATCTTCACTGCTATCATCATCATCATCTTCTTCTTCTTCTTCCATTTTATTAATCTTTTCATTCTTTCTTAATCTTCTTTCTAATTCATCTCATCTACATCCTCATCGCCTTCTTCTTCATCCATTTCTTTTATTTGTTCTTCAGCTCTTTCTAAGGCTTTCTTCAACGAAGCATTCTCCTCTTTTATTTTTCTAAAGTTATCTTTGAATTCTTCAATTTCCTTACGATAATTTCTATTTTCAGTTTCTAATTGTAAAAGTCTTTGTTTGGACATTGCTTCTACTGCACTTAGTGAAGATCTTGATTCTCTTTCCTGTTTCTTTAATTCTTGTTCGTGCATATCCATTGTGTTAGATAATGTTGCTTCTAATTGATTATTTTTTGCTTCTAATTCTGTAATTCTTCGCTGAAGTTGGATTTTTTCATTTTTTAAAAGATTTAAATCAATTTTAAACTACATATATATATTTTTATAATAATAATAATAATAATATATATATATATATATATACAGCATTTAAACTTATTGTATATTCTGCATCTTTCTTTTGCATTTCTTCTAATAGTTTTTCTGCATTACTATCTATTGAGAGTGGATTTGATCTTTGAACCTATTTCATAATATTATATATATATATATATATATACTTTTGTTGATTCTTCAGTTTTTTGTTTCTTTTTTGGCTCTGAATCTTCAAATTCTGATGATCTTTTCTTTGATTCATGTTTATAATTCTTAAAACATCTGTGACAGTATAATTTATTATCTATTGTAGTTGGATTTTCTGGTTTTATAAATGCACATTTGTGTTTACAACTTGTACATGTTTTTGGTTCGCCGTATTTCTCTTTGTGACGTTTACATATATCACAGATATCTCCATTGAAAGCACTTCGATTATCACAGTATTTACAATGTTTTGGTTCACCGTATTTCTTTTTATTCTCTTTACATTTTTGACATATAGGTTTTGGATCTTTTGCATTTTTCTTTAATATATGAAAGTCTAATTTGCAGTAAGGACATATTGATCTAGGAAGTGTTCTATTTAAAATGTATTATTTCTTCTGAAAATACTTTATGCATTCAGAACAGAGTCTCTCATTGTAAACATTACCTCTATTATACTTAACAAATTCTATAAATACTTTTCATATTCACGCTTTTTACAATTTTTACATACTATAAAGTATAAATATTCCAATTGATACTAGTTTTATGAGGTTTATTTTCCATAAAAACGAGAAAAATAAAAAAATAATTCTTTAATTTAAAAATGGCTTGAATATAGGTTCGAAAAGTGAAACGAATATTTAATTTTTAATTCAATATAATCATATTTACAAATAGAATATGAATATACACAAGATAAAATTATCTAAGGAGGTTGGAGAATTACTTGAAGCCAGTAAAAATAAAATATCTATAAAAGTTTCGGAAGATAGTTCAGTATACAAGAATATTATATGTAATAGATTTTGAGTATTGGAAATAAATCGTATAAACTAAATGAAAAGAAAATTGAACCTATTTTAGCTTGTGATCAAGAATTACAAGATGATCAATTGAAAATTGTATATATTTCTAATATATATATTATAGATTGGCACAGTAAATCAATGTTACGAAATTAAAGAAGAAAATGGAGAAGAAGAAAGAATTACATATAAAGAAGCTGCTGTTAGTATTATTATTAGAAATATCCTAACTAGAAAGACAAAAAAGTTCTACAAAAGGTAAACCAGCAAAATCTAGGAAAATATCACCACCAGTCAGAGAATCCTCCTTTAATAACTAAATCAAGTGGATTAGTAAAGAACAATAGTATATATTTAAATTATATACACTATAAATAGTCAGTGTATCAGAATTAAAAGAACTAGAAGCTGTTTTAACTCCATCAGAATTAGATTTTCTAGTAAACCCTGATATACTACAAGAAGTATTGAAATATAAAATAACAACCCATAAACAACCCAAAACAAAAGAAGATGTAATGAAGTTAGTTCATTGTTTCAATGAAATATATCCTCTATATGCAAATGTATATGAAGCATTATATGATAATAAACAATTATTTACAAGATTAAATGAGTTATATAAAGTTAATAATCAATATAAAAAGCAAATAGAGAAAAGAATAATTGAATTATATCAGATAAGGAAAGATGAAGTAGTTCAATGTCAGAAAACATTAGTTGATTTACAAACAGAAGTTAATCAATTGAATAATTTAATAACACAGTATAAAACATGATTTATTTGAGTTTACATTATTTGACTGATTTTTACCAAGCTTTTTGTAATTTGTTTGAATTATTCTTTTGGATTTAGTGAATGTTCTGCAGGGTTCAGAGACAAATAAAAACAATTTTCAATAACAACATAAAAAGATATATTACACAGAATGATACGTATATTATTATACTCCATTTTCTAGATTATGTGTTTCTTCATCCGTAGTTCAACCTCAAGAATGTTCCGCTGCAAAATTAATGTGGGGATCTAATCTTTTATCTCATATCGCCAATATATCAACAGTTTCATGTTCAAAGTTATTCCATCGTTGTGCAATTTTACGTTCTATCATTTATTCAGATTTTAAAAAGCCAATTTTCGTAGGTAGAATAATAAATATTAACGTATTTGTAAATCCCTCTTTCTATGTTTAGTCTCGAATATGCAATATAACCAAGCATACAGCGACTGTAGAGTCAATAGTAAGATCCAGAAATTTCAAGGAACCAGAGACACAAATAAGAAATCACACTTTAATGACATATCTTTAAAGATTAATACATATGTTATTCTTAATTATAAATAATTTTGTATGTACAGATATAGATTTGAATAAAGGAGAGTTTGATCCTATATCATTTATTACGCCAACTCAACAAAAGATGTATTCATTGATTTTTTAACTGTTATTTATTGCTATAGAAATGAATTAGTGAATAAATGGATAAAACAGTCAAAAGAAATGGAACATTATGAATTTCAAAAATCTCAAAAAGAAATCTTCGATATTACACTAACAACTCCACCATTTGATACATCCCTATCCTATTCAGAATTAAATTATATCGTTCAACCGAAAGATCTTAATTGTTACCAAATATGTAATAGTCAATTGTTAATGTCATTGGTTGAACAAAGTGGTAGAAACAGTTGTACAAAAATATCTCGTATATTAACAATATACAATTTATTATAACTAGGATCAAGATGTTTATTAAGATGTGTAAGATCTTTTAATTTCAATAGTCCAATAAAATGTAATGAAATAATTACAGTAAGAACACAAGTAACTAGATCATTTTATCATAGTATGGAAGTAGCAGTTGAAATTAGAAGTAGAAATGTTGAAAATCCATCAAAAGAGAAAATTGTAGCGAATGGATTTTTAACATACATACCAGTTGATTTTCAAGAAAGACCAAGAAGATGTCCAAAGCTGATGGCAAAGAATAGATATGATATTAAACACATTAAATTAGCTGAAGAGAGGAAAGTATTTATAAGAAATGAAATTAATTGATTTATATTGTATTGCTTTCGATTTGGGATTGTTATATAACAACAAAATGAATAGATTCAAGAATTAGTATATAAATGGATATTTCTTTTCTATTTCAGCTTTTGTATCATCCGGCAATACACCTGTTCCTGTTTTGATTATATTGCAATAAGCAAAAACATTGATGCCAGTTTTCATTGCTTCCATAAATTCTGTTAATTTATCTGACTGAACTTCAGCACAAATCCAAATCTTAGCTCTTCCTGAAATACAATATAAAAAGAATATAGTCTTATCAAGATTCTCCACTGGATATTTTCTACACAAAATAATATAATCATTATGTATTAATTTCTTTGAATCTGATATTGAATAATCTAAATACTCAAACAATCCTTCTTTACCAAATAAATTACCAAGTAAGCCAAGATTAACTAGAAATGGGAGGTTATATAATTCTTTGTTTAATATTTTAATTCCATTATATTCAATGAGATTTCCATCCAATAATAAAACTTCAAGTTTTGAAATATAAGCAAAACTGGAAGAAAGAGGAATCATTCCTTCATTAGCTAATTTATTCTCTATTAATGAACAAAAATAATATATATAAATAATACTTGAAATATCAAGTTGTTTTAGTTTATTCAGACAAATTAATCCTTCTCTTAAAATAGTCATAGTTGAGGGATTAATATCACATTCTACGAAATTTATTATATAATGATAAAATAAAAATATATACTTATTAGACTCAATTCTTCAATATTCACTAATATCTTTAACACAATTGAAAATTGTTTCATTATTAACGAATTAAAGTTACATCTTAATAACTTCAGCTTTTTTAAACTCAAATTATTCATCAGACTATGTGGTAATTGTGCTAAAGCATCATATTTTTCAACATTTCTCATGGTAAGTTCTTCTAATTTTGTGGCTGAAGATAATGATGAGATTAATTGCTTTCCATTGTTACTACTTAATTTACTACCTAAAAAGAAAGATTAATAACAATTACTATACATGTAAATGATATTTTCTTGATTGATGGCGAATCACATAAAAATGATTCAATACCTTTCACTGCATTGCGATTCATTTGTAGATAATCATAAAGAAATGATTCAATAGAAGGACAATATTCGGATATTTTATCTGATAATTTCATTAGTGCTTCACCTTTGATTCCACTATCTAATCAAAATATTATACATATATATATATACTGCTTATATTCAGATATTTTAAATTAGTAAAATATTGAATTGAATTTTCAAGATATTTACATCCTTCTTTAATAGCATTTCCTATTAAAATGAATGATACATAAATACTAGAAAGATCAATTTCTTCTAAGTTGCTTAAACCTGATAAATTCTCAAATGTTTTACTAAATAATTCATAATAAATTTCATCATCTATTTTTATTTGATTATCGTTAATTAACAACTTCTTTATAGTTTTTTTGTTCTTTATAAAACGACTTAAATGATAAAACCCTTCATTCGTTATACTTGCTCTATTAACATTCAATTCTTCCAGGTTTGTAAGATAATTACTATTTTCTGCTCTATAAAAGAGATAATACACTCCATCATCTTTAATGTCATTTCCTATAATATTCAAATGATGAATATATATGTAATACTATAAATAGAAAAGACCTTTAGCTTTTGTAAGTTGTATATTGTTTCACCTAAATCATCCATTGACACTTCAGTCAATTGATTTCCACCTAAATTCAATACTTCTAAATTAACCATGTTCTTAAATGATTTGCACATTTCAATTAGCATTATATCAACCATATTTAGATCAGATAAACATAGGTTTTTTAAACTTACTAATTTGTTCATAACACTAAATAGATATTTTCCAGATTTTATTACAAGTTTTCTTTCTTCTAATTCTACCAAGCTTAATGGTTTGTCTGTTATTTCTGCATATTGTTTCTTCTCATATTCATCAGTTGAGTTTATTAAAGAAGCTATAACAGCAAATAATAATAATAACAAAAATAGATACATGCAAGTTTGAATTTTTCAAGCTTAGTCATATTTGTTAATCCATTCAATAAATCAATCTGAAATTCACATAATTTCAATGCATTGGCTATAATAAACAAATTGAATATAACAATAATAATACATTGGATATTCAGTTTCTTTACATTAACACAACTATTGAGAATCAATTTCAACCCTTCACACCATTTCGTAATATTCAAAAACTGCATATGATATTCTCTTGTACATCTTAGATTGAGATATTCAACATTTACATTTCTCTTTAATACATTTGCTAGGAGTTTTTGTGTTGTAAAAGTCATTAAATTATCTATTAAATTAAAAAAAAAATAATATTATACTTCTAAAATTGGCATATTCCAAAGTTGTATAATTCTGTATTCCTTGAACAATATGTCTCATATTCAAACAGGAAATACAATTCTTACTGAAGTTCAATATTTTCACTTTATTTAAACAACTTAATAGTAGTGAAAATAATACACATTCATATAATGACAAAATTGGTATTTCTATTATTATATACATAATTACTTAATACTATTCTTCATATTAACTTCTTCAGTATTTCTATCTCTAAATACTTCATCAAATACTTCAACCGGTAATGGATAACTTAGAACATTATTAATTATTTTATTCTTTCCTTTTCGTTGTATTGTTTCATAGAATAAGTCTTTTAGTCTTTCATATTCTTCATTGGATGCTTCTTTTATTCCATCTATTTGTGATATAATATAATATAATATAATACTAAGTGTGACTTTATTCAAAAAACAAACACTTAAATAGTATTTTGTATCTTCATCTTTAACATTTTGAACAATATTTATGTAATCTGAATATGATGATAAATCTGATATTACTGGATATTCATAATATGCTAATTTGTAGAATTCTTTTTTTATTATCACATTTACTGTAATGATTGGCGGTTTGAATATATTACTGTGTTTTAATAGTAAATCAAATACATTCAAATCATTATCTGCATTTTTTAAATCTTTTATTATTGGAATATATTTAGAAAGATAATTTATTTTAGAATTTTCTATATACTCTTCCAATACATTTCCAAGCATTACAAAATCAGTTTTATATTGAAATAATGGCTTGAGTTTTTTAACTGAATCTAATGGAATATCAAAACCAGATTTTAGAAGTGTATCATTGTTATATATGTAATATTTCCCACTATCTGATAATTTATACCCATTTGCAGATTGTAGAATGTTATTAGACTTTACAGAAGTGTGACATAAACCACATTCATGTAGAAAATGCAATGCATTTAATACCGGATATAACCACATCATTAAGTGCTATTAACGAATTATAGAATGATAGTAATACCTCTTCTGTCCTTTCTCTCATTGGAACAGAACTTAGATTTCTATTACATTTTACTGTAGAATAATATAAATAACTATCGTCTTTAATAGTTCTACAGTACTGATTGAGGTAATCTGTTTCGAAATTCACAATCGAGTATATCTATGGCTATATAAAAGTAAAATACATAAAATTCGTTTGGAGTTCTTGTCAGTCCTATTGGAATTATGGTCTTTACATACTCCATCATTAAAATATTCTTAATACAAAAACTATGAAACGGTAATAATTTTCAAAACAAAAAACTAAGTGACATAAATACAAATTTAACTTAAAATAATGGTGTCTGTCCCATATTCAAAGGCACAGTTCTTTGCATTGTATTATTGTCTTTTGTATAACACAAATTTGACATACTATTTATTGTTGAAGTTTTATCTTTATTCCAGTCTTCCAATAACCTCTGTTTCTTCATCTCACATCTATATCTTTCGATACACCCATTCTTCAATGTTCCTCTTTCACACAATTCGGGTGTATTTAATTCAACTTTTTCTGGCTCAAGTCTGATGTAATTTCTATTCAATATTCCTCCATTACGTTTCATCATATAATCAATTCTTTCATTCTTTTCATTATAACTAGGAGGCCAATTCTAATAATAAATATATTCAATATTAATCTATACTTTTTGTGTTTTAGATATAAAGCCATGTTGAATTAATGCTGTTGTGCCTGGTGGAGCTGGTTTTAAATGAGCTCTTTGCTCCTTCACGGGGATTTCTCTTTGCCATGGTGCAATTACTTTAGCACTATCAGCATTGTATGTAGATGATTGTGAATTGGATGATTTGATGGTACAATTTGGATTAAGATTGGAATTATAGTTATTTGGATATAGTTTTACTCCTCTTTGTGTGATTTCTGTTCCACATTCTAATAATCTTTCAGGAAAATGTTTCTTTTCTATAAGAATTGGCTAAATATATATATTATACCTGTTGTTGTATCAGGTGGAAGTTCTTGTTTAACATGCTTCATTCCTCTTGGTTGCCATTCATAATCATAATTAGGTTTCTATAATAAATGAGACAATTCATACTCTAAAAGATTTTTGTGGTTTATATTCATTTAGAGGACTATTGCAGAATTGAGGGAATCCACCTTCACCAAAAGCGGATCTTTGTGTAAGATGAACTTTCTGTGTATAATGAATACCTGGCGTTGAATGTTCTATTGTGTAAGGCATTAAAAATGAGAAATAAAGAAAAAAACGGTCTCAAACAAGTGTCAAACCTACATAAACAATGAAAAATTAAAAATCAAAGTTAAATTAACTCTTTAATTATACATTGTGATAACATTAGTTTGATTACCTCTTATTAATACACAAGGAGGCTTAATATTTGATAAAACATACAACAATATCAGATATAGAGCTGGATCTTGCTGTATTTTAGGAATAGTCATTGAAATAAATACTAAAGCTGCATCTTTAGATTCAGAAGCAATAACTTCGCCTATATCAATTTTCTTCTGAATTTCATGTTCATACTCATCAATCCTCTTATAACTCTCCCAAATCCATTTATATTTATGATAACAACTCTCAGGAGGTTTTTTCCCTTCAGTTTCACTACCAGAATCCTTCTTTGTATCACCATCATTATCTTCATTTCCACTCGATTCTTTACTATTTGTACTATCTGTTCTAAAGAAGGATGATATATTACAATGGTGCTTTTTGGGTACATATTCAACAGGTGATACTTCAGCATCAATTCTTAATTTCTTTAATAAATTATTCATTTGTCCAATTTGTTTGATTGATTTTTGATGTGCAACTAATAATTTGATTCTTAACCTAGAATGTTGATATTCTTTGGATAATGTAAGAATATAAGGTATCAATTAAATCAGAAATTAAAGAAAATATAAATATTATAATATATATAAAAGGATATTACTGTAAAACCACCATCATCAGCTAACCACCATATATCAATATAACTAGTCTTTTGAACAATATATACATTGGGAGATACTGGAGAGATTTCATCTTCATCTAAATCTAACTCCGTATCACTCGTAATTGCATTTGATTCATCCACAGAATTTGATTGGTTTATTGTACATTTTGAATTTGGTAACATCTTCGAATAACTGTTCTTTAAACATGCAAAATGATTACTTCCTCTAATCAACATAACACAACAATATAAATCAAATGCATCTTCAATCATACCAAAGTAATTCTCCACTATGTCACTGTTGATTTTTAATAAATCAGGTAAATCTTCAAGGAATTTTAATACCAAAGTATTTGGACGAATATTGGGATATCCTGATGATTGTAATAGAGATAATGAACCTTCACGCATTCTATATAATAATAATAATAATAATATTTAAATAAATAAATATACGATTTTGCAGCAACAGGAACATATACAGCTTTTATTCTATTCTGTTGTAATATCTTCTTCTTTCGATGTTCTAAAATGTTTCTTTTATTTATTTCTAATCGTGTACTGGTATGAATTTCAGGGAAGTATAAATCTCTTACTGATCCAATATGAACCTCACCAACTACTACAATTCCATTACCTTTTCTTAATGCACGAATGAAGTATAATATATTCAAAGATTCTTCTACTGTTGGATCACATACGATTAAATATTGTGGTCTATATACTTTGATATTACTAGCACTCTATATATATATAATATATAAATGAAATAGGATATACAATATTTGCTACATTTTCTATTGCACTTTTGGCTCTATTTATATAATAATTATTTTTATATACAATCTATATTTATATCCTTCTGATGAAGTTCCAAATTCCTGTGAATGAGTTCCTAACCTTTTTAATATCAAATAAACAGCTCCAGCTACAAGTAACACAATTATGCCAATTACAAAATTAATCAATAAAATAACCACTATACATCCAATAGAAGCCAGTAAACTCAAATATTGATTGTAATATTTAAAAGATGGTCTCCAACCAGGACTTTTACTAAAAGACGCAGAAAAACATGCAAAATTAGTAATAGCATAAACAGTAAGTAAAGTAATAGAAACAAAAGACGATAATATATTGATATTACTAAATGGAATAATAATCATTCCAATTATTGTTGTTACAATATGAGCTAAGATAGGTACGTTGTTTTTATTGACTTTTTCAAAGTAATGTAATAACCAAAACAATCTATCTTTACCCATCGCTTGTAACAGACGTGGAGCACCTTCTAGATTATTGTGAGCTGTAGCTAAAGCTGTTGCAAATGTGGCTAAATAGGATAACCATGGAACTGCTGAGATATGAGCAAATATGAATGTGTCATATAATAATCCATATACTTTACCATCACTACCAAAACTGACACTTACAGAAAGATAGTTAAAGAAAAAAACAATAATAAAAATAATAAATAAAAAAGGATATGATTACATGTAAAAGATAAAATCATACATACTAAAAAATATACAATAAAACATGTGATGATTGACAAAAAACTACCTTTCGGTAATGTTTCAGATGGATTCTTCAAACAACCACTAAAATTTGGTCCTGTCATAATACCAGTAGCAGCAGGAAAGAACCAAGCCACAGCTTGAATATAAGAAGTTTCAGTAAATTTCCCAATAAATGGATCATCTACTGAAATGTTACTCATTCCTTTCCAATCAGATTCTAAATTGTCTGTAATATTATGATAACCGTGAAATCCATATTGTTTTGTTTGATCTGTTGGGTTTAAGAATGTACCAATAAAGAAGGAAGACAATCCTAAGATCGTGAATAAGATATATATATATTGCAACTTTACGAAAAACTTCCTTCCTAAAATTGATAGGAATAAAAAAATAAATAAGATAATGTAAGAGATTAATAAGTAATCACCATCGTGGCTGATTATTTCAAAATCATACTATATAATAATAATAATAACAAATAATAAATACTAAAATAAATATTTGTAAACTAATTCCAACTATATTTAAACAACCTGAAAATATATTGGCAAAATAAAAAAGAATTCCAATTGCACCACCAAATTCTGGTCCTAATTCTCTACTGGTAAGGAAATACGCTCCTCCTACTTCAATCTATTCAATAATAATAAAGTAAAAATATATATATATATATAATATACTTGACCGTTTGTAACCATAGCAGACATTGAAATTGTAGTTAAAAATGTGATTGAATAACTTAATACTATAATTGATATCATTTTGTATAGACCACTGTAACCGACTAGAATACCACATCTTAAAAATAAAACAATATTGAAGAGGTAAAAAAATAATAGAATTATGAAAACTATAATATCTATTGTTTGAATGTAATACAAGGGGAAAAAAAGATATATTAAGTACACATCTCAAATACACTCCTCCAAACCAATGAATTGTTCTTCTTCTGTCATCATCATCGATATATTCCTCATCAACTGATTTCCTTCTCTTATTCTGCTTTGCTTTAATATCCTAATTCCTTATATTACTCAAAAATACCATTTCTTCTTTGTTTTGGTCAGGTTGTACAAATATTGAAGTAACTTGATAATCTCTTTTTTGTCTTAAATCCTAGCATATCATACAACAATAGCAATACTTGCAACGTTGGCCTATTAGCTTCTTTTCCCTTCTTATAAGTCTTCGGTGTTGGAAGTGTCTCCAAATAGTCGATATTAGGTATCAAATTGATGCTGTCATTCCTAGACATTGTTTCTATTTAATTTTAGAAATAGATTAAATCTAAAATTTAGAAAAACAATATCTTTCTTTAAAATACCCAAAACATATGTTCAAGGATCTTTTCAAAATGAAACGGAATTAATTTTGGAATAAGAAATAATGGCTCATTTGTATTACAGTGTGTATATTTTCCTAGCACAAAAGCTGGTCTGTACTCAATTACAATATATGTTGCCTTATGGACTTTGTATAACTTAGTAGCAAAACAAGCTTATTTAAAGGAAGATAAAAAAGATCTTCCATATAACAAATTGAGTTTAGTTCTTTTTACAGAAATAGCCAAGTGTGTAATGGGTACCATTTATTTCATATTCTTTGAATCGTATTATTGATATTTACCTTTGCTAAATAGAGACTCCGCTGGACAAGTAGAAAAACCAATGGCTCGTGCAACAAGATTAATTAAATTATTTCCCCAAGGATTGTTTTTAGCAGTTGCTGGTATTAATTAAGTAATATATACTTTCTAGCTATTATATATCTTGTATACAACTATATGCAGTATGTAACAATAAAAATATTCGATCCAGCAACAGCAACAACATTGTTGAATATCAAAGTGTTGTTTACTGGTGTATTAATTCAATTGTTCTTTTCAAAACGATTAACTAAATTGCAGTGGGGTGCTCTCTGCTTATTATTATTCGGTTGTGTTGTAGCACAAGGTCAAGGATCTTTAAAAATCACAGAAACACTTGGATTAATCTACATCTTAATTCAAGCTTTTTGCTCAAGCTTAGGTGGTGTATATTTCCAATGGACGTTACAGCGTAAGGAAGTATTGAAATTTGGTTTATGGGAAAAGAATATTTGGTTATATTTCTGGGGAACTGTTGTAAATTTGATATATTCAGCTGTAATGGCAAGAGAAATATTTACTTATGAACATACAATGTTATATGATAGATATACACTGTATATGGTATTATGTAATAGTTTTGCTGGATTTTCTACTTCATTTTTGTTAAAGTACTTGGATGCTGTTATGAAAGAGTATGCTAATGCTATTACAATGGCAACCACAGCAATAATGCAATCAATCTTGTTGGGATTACCATTTTATATAAGTTTATTAATTGGTATTGTAATAGTCACAGTATCTTTGTTGTTGTATCAAAGAGAAGAAAATGTAGTTGAATATAAAGAAATATCTAAGGTAGATGAAAAACAAGAAGATGTTTAATTTAGATAATTCTAATGAATATATATTATGATTAATGTTTGTTTATTATAAAGATCTATATATTTAAATGTCATTTTCTAATATTAATAAAATTATATTAATAACGATATTTGAAGATGAAGAAATAGAGATAATAAGTGAAAAGGGATTAATAATGTTAATTGAAAGATTATAAAATATTATAAATAGTTAAAAATACTGAATCTGTCAAGAAATAAATTGAATGAAAGAGAACTTATTTTTTGTTTTTTATGTTTCATCAATAACAGTAAAAGAAAATATAAATTTAAGATAATTTTTAGAAATTTTATAGTGTTGAATAACTATATTATTATTATTGATATTTTGTTATTTCTTTCATTTATTCTACTAGAAAACACAATTCTATTCAAAAATAATTATTTTCAGAGTCATTTAATTATTTAACATCTATCAACTTTAGCCATATGACGAATTAAGTCAACCATTCTGTTACTGTAACCCCATTCATTATCATACCATGATACTAATTTTACGAAGTTCTTTGTTAAAGCAATACCGGCTTTAGCATCAAAGATTGATGAATATGGACAAGTTAAGAAATCGTGACTTACAACATCATCTTCAGTATATCCTAAAATACCTTTCATTGATGTTT
Source organism: Proteromonas lacertae (assembly GCA_002245135.1). Classification (NCBI taxonomy): domain Eukaryota; class Bigyra; order Opalinata; family Proteromonadidae; genus Proteromonas; species Proteromonas lacertae. Next base: position 69,425 of record NGBS01000587.1, read on the forward strand.
CTGAGGCTTTCTTTACACAAGCTTTGATTTCATCATATGAAGCATTCTTGTTCAAGTGACATGTTAAATCAACTACAGATACATCAGCAGTTGGAACACGGAATGCCATTCCTGTTAATTTACCGTTTAATTCTGGGATAACTTTACCTACAGCTTTAGCAGCACCAGTGGATGATGGGATGATGTTGTAACAAGCAGATCTACCACCTCTCCAGTCTTTCTTGGATGGTCCATCTAATACTTTTTGTGTGGCTGTTACAGCATGAACAGTTGTCATTAAACCTTCAGTTATTCCGAAGTTATCATTGATAACTTTAGCTAATGGAGCTAAACAGTTGGTTGTGCATGATGCATTAGATACTACATCTAAATCTTTTGTGTATTTTTCATGGTTTACTCCCATTACGAACATTGGAGCACCGTCTTTAGATGGAGCTGAAATAACTACTTTCTTAGCACCAGCTTTTAAATGCTTTGAAGCACCTTCCATCTTAGTGAAAGCACCAGTTGATTCTACAATATATTCAGATTTAGATTGACTCCATTTAATATTTGCAGGATCCATCTCTTGATAGATATTAATTTTTTGTCCATTGGCAATTAATACATCTTTATCAGCATGAATATCACCACAGAATTTACCATGAGTTGAATCATATTTTACCATATATTCCATATATTCTGGAGATATAAATGGATCATTGATAGCTGTAATATTGATCATTGGGTTTTCTAAAGCAGCTCTGAAGACTAATCTACCAATTCTGCCAAAACCATTAATGCCAATATTGATTGGACCAGCACTTTTGACAGATGAATTGTTGTTAATAATATCAATGAAATCTGCTTTTAAGGATGCACCACCTACTAAGAAACCATCTACATCAGGTTGTTGACCTAATTCATTACAAGATTTCTTGTTTACTGAACCACCATAGATAATTCGAGTGGATTTAGCAACTTTTTCACTTACATTTTGTTTTAACCAATTTCTTAAGATTTGATGTACTTCTTGAGCTTGAGCTGGTGAGGCTGTCTTACCAGTACCAATAGCCCAGATTGGTTCATAGGCAATTACAACATTTGTCCAATCTTTGATGGTTTTGGCATAAGCAGCTAATTGACCTGTTAAGAATTCACCATATTTCTTAGCTTCTCTTACTTCTAATGGTTCTCCTAAACATGCAATTACTTTAACTCCTTTTGATAAAGCATAAGATGCTTTTTGAGCAACATGCTCGTTTGTTTCACCTTTTCCTCTTCTTTCGGAGTGACCTACAATAACCCATGGAATGTTCATATCCTTTAACATATCAGCGGATGTTTCACCAGTGTAAGCACCATCTTTTGTAATCCAGCAATCTTGAGCACCTACTGAGAAATCTGGTCTTAAAGAGTTGATTGTATCTTGTAAATATAAGGATGGTGGAGCAATAACAACTTCTACATCACTGTTTACAAGTCCTGCATTCATTATACCTACGATTTTCTAGTTATATTAGACTAAACAACAACAATTATACCTTGGCTTGGGAAAGTGAACCATTACATTTCCAATTTCCTCCTACGAAGAATTTTCTACCACAGGTAGCTACATTACTGAAAGAACGACGAGCAAATTGCATTTTAAAGTTGATTCTAAAAGAGCTGAAAGATGATTGGACAAAATCAACTTTCTAGAAGATTTTTTGAAACGATCATAATTTCAATAGCTTTTGGGTTTCTTATTTTCTTTGTTTATTTAAAGACCAAAATACAAATTTATTAAAAATTATAATAATAACTACCTTTTTTTATTAACATATTAAAAATCTTATTTTTATTAATCTTATATATTTCTTTATAATTTATTTATTTATTTCTTTTTTATTATTATTTATTTTGGAACTATTGGAGGTGGAAGATGTAAGTATTCATAAACGATATAAGAAGCTTTGTGACGAATTGATCTAGTATACTTTCTCCAAACTGCATTCAAATTAGTACTACCTTTTCTTATACATTCTTCTATTTCTTCAGCACATTCTTTCACATCTTCAGCAGTGTAATGTGTATATTCGACTAGTGTGGCATTCCATTCTTCTAATCTTTCATATCTGTTAGCTAAATATAAACAAGCTGCAGCTAATTTGGAAGGTAAGTATTTAAGCAATGAATATTCTTGTTGTGTCCTTTCTGCTATGAATTTCACTACACTTTCATATTCTTCAGATTGATGAGCTGCTTTTAAATAACGAGTTAAAAATCTGAAAAGTGAGGCGATTGTTAAGTCAAATCCTAAAACATTACACATGTGTCCTTCCATTTTCTTTATATCTTCTCTTGAATATGATTTATCTGTGATATAAACAAAATCTCTAATTTCTGGGAAGTATATTTCTTCATATTTTGATGCAATTAACATTGCTGTTACACCTACTAATTGTAATTTCTTTCTTTCAATCTGTTCTTTTTCTAAAAATCGATCTATGTAATTCACGGTTAGGTAAAATGTTTCTGGTTGTAATTTGAATTTATAATGAACATCTACAAGCCAATCTATAAGGACAGCTCTCATTTTTTTATTAATTTCTTTTTGATACATCATATATTCCGGATTAGGGCAAAACTTTGATTCTACTTCTGAGTAGTAATTGTAGATTGATGTGGCATATTCAGGACAGAGTAATGGTTGACCAATATCAGCTTTATCCAAATCTGTCATTGGTGTTGATTCTATTGCAGGTCGTCCTACGAACTGTGATGGTTTTTTATCTGCTTTTTTACCAATTTGATCTGTTAATCTCACATTTGAAATATCTCCAAGAACTGTTCTTGGCGCTGTGTTCTTACGACTAATAATAGGTTTCTGAGATGGTAATTGTCTACGAGAAGCGATGTACATGATTAAAAAATGAAATTAAAAAATGAAGTTATTTTGAAAATTCAAACTGTCATATTTACAAACTGTCATTTTTCATCAACTGTGTGTAACGGACGATAATAACAACCACAAAATATATATAAAAATAATAATCTGAATAAGAAGAAAATAATAAGAGAAAGTTATTTAGCAGCATCTCGGCCCTTTAAAGATAAATCCTTTGCACAGGTCCAAACTCGGCATGTATTATCTTTAGAGCCAGTGATGATTGTATCTCCTTCATAATTAAATGCACAACTGAAAATTTCATCATTATGACCATCTAATGTTTGTAAACAATCTCCTGTCTCACTATCCCATATTCTAGCAGTTAAATCAGAACTAGCAGTCAATACACGAGTACCTTGTGGATTAAAACATATCTATTTAAAATAAAATGAATAATTAAAAATAAAAAATACTTTTGATATTTCATCACTATGTCCCATCAATATTGAGGTACAATTAAAAGTAGCAGTATTATATATTCTAGCACTAGCATCTGCAGAACATGAAGCAAATTTAGAACCAGTTGAGTTGAAACAGACATCTAATATTTCATCATTATGTCCTCTCACCGTCTTAACACATTGTCCTTGAGCTATATCCCACACTTTAACAGTTCTATCAATAGAACCACTAATACATAAGTCACCAGCATAATTGAATTGAGTTGCACAAATTTCAGCATTATGACCACATAGTGTATGTATGCATCTACCACTCTTAATATCCCAAACCTTTAACGAATGATCAAACGAACCAGTCACTACTTTATCACCAACAGTATTAAAATGCAAACTGACAATTTCTGCAGAATGACCTAATAGTTTATGTATTTCTTGTCCTGTTTCTACATCCCATACAATAGCAGTGTGATCCATTGAACCTGTTACAAATACACGTCCTTTTGGATCGAAGGATATACAGACAATTTCAGTTTCATGTCCACTATAAGTGTGATATAATGTACCTGTATTAGCATCCCATAATTTAGCTGTTTTATCGAAACTTCCTGTTACGATTTTGTCACCGTATGGATTATTGAAAGATATAGCGTATACTACGTTCTTATGACCTGTGAGACATAATAATTCATCTCCTGTGTAGGTATTCCATACTTTACAAGTTCGATCATAACTGCCTGTTATGAATCTATAAGAAAATATATTAATATATAGATATAGATACTTATCTCCTGATTTATTAAAGGCACAGTTAGTTAAAGGAAGGATGTGAGCTCTTAAGATCTTGTGAAGATAGAAGTTACAATTATCTTTTACTTTCAGTTTGTCAATAAGTACTATAATTATAATATAATTAACTATACATTTCACTAATTTCTTGATTTTTGGTTTTAAAGCCTCTCCTATCATTGGTTCTTCATAAATAATTTGGTTAGCAGTTGATTCCAAGTCACTCCTACATAATATTATTCCATTTACTATACTCTGGTGATAAATTTAGAAGATCTATAGACTTCTGTCCTTCTGTACCGTCACTACGACGATATTCCAATATTATTCCTGGAGGGTAGTAACGTAATAAAAATCTTTTTAATTTCATTCAAATAAAAGCAATTAACGAAAATTAGTTTTTAAAAAACCTCAAATAAAACTCGGCTTGGTGTATTTTGGTGTATTACTAAATTCTAACACAACAAACACTGAATTACATTATAGTATAGTGTATATGAATTTATATATAAGTTAATAAGTTCTTGTAGATAGATTAATTTCTTAATCTAGAGTTTCTTCTGTTTGTAAATCTTTTGCTTTTAACTTTAACAATCCATTTTTATCTATATTAACTGTACATTTTATTTTATATTTAACTGCTCTATTATTTGGATGATTTTTATCAATATGAAATGGTTTTGATATTAATTCTTTTTTATCTTCACCTTCATAAAGTATAAAGTCCATACATTCCTGATTATCTTCATAAGTACCAAATATTACAACTGGTGGGTTTGCAAGCGGAATAGAAGTGTTTTTCTTAATAAATTCTTCATAACCATTTACTCCATTGGTAATCACATCTGTAAATATACTATATGATACTACATCACATACTGTAAATTGTAAATCTTTCGCATTTGCATATAGTGTTGCTCCTTCAGCTACTACTTCATTTGGATTAATATCCAAACATATCTTAGTCGATGTAAATTTATCAATTAGTAATTCTTGAATTTTCTTTATTCTACTTGATCCACCTACTAATACAACTCTATCAATATATGATTCTTCTAAATTTTAATGTCTTGAAATAAATATAATGATTCATTGATCAATTTCACTAAGCCTTCACAATTTCTTGAAGATCTGCTTAATATTCACCATACACCTTAATTATTTGATATTCTATCATTAAATAATATGTTTTGTAAGTTTATAATACATATTTTTGTCTCTATTGAGAGAAAAGTGAAAAAAGCTTGAGAAAGAAAGCTTGATCAAATTTAAAAATAGAATTTATTATGAAGAATATAAACAAAATTACACTATCAAATACATAATAAGTATAATTGAACAGTTAATCATTCAATATTGAAAGACTGATTTGATAATTCTATCTTTTCTACTTCTGATAATCCATCCACTTTGACTGTTCTTATTGATGAAAATGTATCTAAAAATAATTTTAATATTGATTTATCTATATTCTCTTTTACAGTTATTGATAGTGTATTAAATCTCTTTAATATATCTTTCTTTCCTATCATTAATCTTAATTCACTTTCATCTAATTCATTTCCTGATAAATATATGTTATCTAATACCTCACAATCCTTTGATTTTTCTATCAATATTTTCAATCCTTTTTCACTCATTCCAATATCTATTCAAATTATATCATAATTATATTCATAAATATACTTGATACATCCAATGATGATGAATATTTAACAAATTTTCTTAAATTATTAAATATAATCTCTATTCCTTCATCTCCAATTGGATTATTATGTATAGAAATATGTCCTTCATGTTTTGGTAAAGAATATGTTAATTCTTCCAATCCTTTTAAAGTGATTTTATTATTCGATATATCTAATTCTTCATAATCAATCTGCTTTATTAATGAAATGTGAGAATCATTGATATTCAAATCTATTATTCATTATATACTAATAATTATACTAGAAAAATCATATCTTCTATCATGATAATATTTAACTCTGTCTTTTTTAACACAATAATCCAAATAATAAATAAATGTAAATATGGAATCAATAATTTGAATCCCTTTGGACCAATTGGATTATCTATTTCAAAATAACAAAACAATTAAATAACAATACGTTGAAGATTTACTTGTTTTAATTTCATGGATGGAATTGATTTAATAAATGATTCAATGAAATGATAAGTAAGATTGCAATTTGATAAATGTAAATCTTGAAGATTCAGTAACTGTGAGAAACTTGATCCAAATAATAATTGATATGGAATTGGAATATCAATATCATCTATACAATAAATAATTGTAATGATACTGAATTGAAGTCTCTTTGGATTGATGAGTTTCAATATTTTGAAAAAATACTTAATACCTTCTTCACACAAACAAAAACAATCTGAATTAATATAGATTATTTCTTTATATTCATAATCTATATTAAATATCATTTCATCTACATAACATTCTTTTCCTTCTTTATATTTATGATAAATTTGAAATTTTAGTTTATCTTTTATTAATTTATCTTCTTTATATAATTTCATCATTAATAGTATTGACAATATTCTATCATATGGCTTATTTTTGTATAATTCGATAAAACTATCTCGAATATCTTTCCATTTATCACTTTCTACATAATATTCTGATGGATAGATTATTGGAAGTATAATTATATATTTATCATTATCATATAATGTTTCTTTTCTTTCTTCCCATATCTTCAAATTATTTTGATCATCTCTCAATATTTCACTCATCTTTATCACTTCTTTTTCCAATTCTTTTAAACTCAATCTATCTTCACTATTCACTTTAAACATTCTATCTATTATTTCTTTCTTCATATTATCACCATTTAGATCAAAACTGTATTTACATCTCAGGATATTATTCATAGTTTTATTCATATTATCATCTTCATTAAATGGCAATTTCTTGTTTATTATCTCATATAATATACAGCCAATTGACCAAATCACACTTCTCTCATTACATTCTAATCCAATCAACTCTTCTGGGCTTTTGAAGCATATGTCATATAATCTCATTTCATCTTCTTTTCTCAATTCATTCAAATATAAATCACATATCTTTATCTTATCGTCTCTTTCATATATGATGTTGCTACTCTTTAAATAACCAATCACTATATCATATTCACTCAATATCATCAAAATATCGCATATTGAACTTATCACACTGCATATTTCATCAATTGATAATGCTTTATTCTGAATTATCTCTTCTATATCTTTATCATAGTATTCTCGCGACATCATCATGCATAGATGGTAATTATTCAAATGATACGTTTTAAAAGAAGATAAAAAGGAAGAACAACTATCTAACAAAAACAACTGTTTCTCTTGGAATTTCAATATTCTATTTTCTCTAATTCCAGCCACATCTAACACTTTCATCATCATCATATCATTTTTATGTTTTATAACTAAATCTACTTCAACACTGTTCTTTTCTATTCTTTCTTTAATCTATCCAATACAATTTAGCAAAAAATACTTCAATATCACCAGTTAAATAAGAATTTAATACGTCATCTGTGAAAGATTTTAAGCGAATCATTTTCAAACTTGTTTGATATTTATAAATATATAGTCGTTTCATTTCACACTTTTTGTGATTTTGTTGTTTTTATTAAGTATTCATTTAAATATACTACAAATACAACAATCAATACAAGAAAATCATTCAATTTTAGTATCTGACTTTAAAATTCATTATTTATCGAGTTACTTTGAATTGGAATACACATTTATCATTTCCTCCACAACTCAATACATAACATTCACTCGTTGAAAATCGAATATTTGTTACATGACTAGAATGACCTCCATAACTTTTATATTTATTATCTTTGTTTATACAAGGATATCGGAATAATTTCACTTCCATAAAATCATCAGCACTTACTAATAATTTTTCATCATTACTTCGATCTACTGAATTTACATCAGTTCCATCACTACAAGCAGGCCAAATACCTTGAACTGGCCAACCTAATGTACAAGTCCAACTGGCCCATTTTACATCTCGAACACTTGAAGCACTTTTGATTTGTTTACCATTTTCTACATTCCAAAACAATAATTCATAAGCACCACAGTTACTTTGTAAATATTTACCATCAACAGAAAAATCTAAATGAGTTATATAACTTCCATGACCTTTCAATACAGATCTTCGACTGTAAGGAGCTGTATTGAATAAATAGATGTTATTATCATGAGAACCTACAGCTAACACTGAACTATCTTTTGAATATTGAATTACTTGAATCCATTTCTTACTACAAACACAAGTGGAGATTATTTCTTTCAAATCACTTGAATAGATTATTAATGAACCACTTTGCATTCCCAATGCTAAATGAGAACCATGTTGACTATAAGCAATTGCACGAGCACTTCCTTTTAATTGAATCATATTGATTAAGGTTCGATCTCGAGCATCCCATATTCGAACTGTATTGTCATCACCAGCTGTAGCATAATGTTCACGATTAGGATGGATAGCTAAACCCCATAATTCACCTTTATTATGAGCACGAATTAATACACTGTTACTTAGATTATTTGTGTCAATTTCTAAGATTTCTGAACCTCTTGTTCCTACTAATAATTTATCATGACTCTTATCATAACATAATGCATTTACACCATAACTTATACTAAATGTAACTTTCAAATCTTTTAGATTGATTGTTTTTAAAGGTGTTAATGATACGCCCCATATTATGATATTACCATCAGCTCCACCTGAAATTATTCCATTGTCACTTGTACTATTCAATGCATAAACTGCTCCTTTATGACGTTTTACTTGGTTTGTACATTGATTACCTTTCCATAAGTATAAACTACCATCTAATTGACTTGTTACACAATCAGAACCACATGGAACACAACATAATATTGTCTGAATTGTACCATTTCTACCAAATACTCCATTCTTGGAGGTTAATGAACTACCACTTAATGTCCAGAATTTTATCACTTTTGAACCAACTGTTACTATATTTGTACCATTTGATAAGAATGTTGTTGCTAATATCTTTGATTTGGAACAACTTGCTTTAGCTACCATTGTACCATCAATTCTATAGATTGCTAAACTATGATCATCATCTAATCCTATACTTGCTATTTTTGTATTATCAGGTGAAAAACTCAATGCATTAATACCTCTCTTATGGAAACCTTTAATTGTAATAATTGAACATCCACTAAATGCATCCCATATGCATATCTTTGGAGATTTACCAATTTCACCAGTAGCAACCATTGTTCCATCACTATTTATAGCGAATGAAGTAATATCATCAGTATGACCTCTTTGGAAGTGCATTCTATGTTTGTCAACATCATAGATAATACCTAATGCAGCAGCATGATAGACTATATCACCTTCACTACTGTAACCTAAATTATTTCTACATGCACCAGTTGAATAACCATGTACCCATTCTAATTCTAAACTTTCATTTGGTTCTTTTTCTAAGTTTGGATCATTCTTGAATGTTGTAGGTTCTTTTATTGCACCTACCCATGGTTTAACTGCCATGAATTCATCTCCACCTCTCTCTCCACTAGTGTTAAACCAATTATTAGCTATATCATCAGCTTCTTCTTGATTTTCTTCAGTTTCTGGGATTGCCATTTCATTATCATCATCTGTAGTATCAATATCAATAATCCATTGGAAGATTGATCTATCTTTACCACCAACAGAGAATAATCTCTTCTTATTACAATTGAATCGCACATTTGTCACATGACTAGAATGACCACAGTATGTATGATAACCACTTCCTTTTCTGTAACATGGATATTTGAATATATTCACTTTACCATAATCATCACCAGTAGCAATAACACCAACATCCATTCCATTGTTATTATCATCATCTTTGTCATATAATGCTCTACAACATGAATTAACATCAGTTCCATCACTCTCAGGTAACCAAATACCTTGAACTGGCCAACCTAATGTACAAGTCCATGTATTCCACTTCATATTCTTTAAGGAAGATGCATTCTCTCTTCTACAACTATCTGTATTCCAAAAGAGTAATTCATAAGCACCACAATTACTTTGTAAGTGTTTACCATCAGCAGAGAAATCTAAATGAGTGATATAACTGGAATGACCTGTTAATTTCTTCTTTAATGTATAATTCTTACTTTCATCGATGTTGTATAAATAGATTTTATTATCATGTGAACCAACAGCCATCATATTACCTGCTGGGCTATATTTAATATCACTAATCCATTGTTTCGAATCATTCAATTGAGCAACTTTATTCAACTGTTTATTATTCTTATCTTCAGGTTTTTCATAGATTTCTACATTACCATTCACTAAACCAACTGCTAAATGTTTACCATCACTAGAGTATTCGATTGTTCTTGCTTTTTCACCAGCTATAGCTTCATAAATACATTGTTTCTTATTACAATCCCATACATAAATTCTCTTATCATCACCACAAGTAGCATATTCTTTAACACCTTCTTTCAATGGATTGGTAGCTAAACCCCATAATTCACCATCATAATGTCCACGTAATAACAATGTTAAACTGTTTGGATTTTCACTCTCTAATTCATAGATTTCTGATCTTTGAGTACCAATGACAATATGATCTTTATTACAACATATACTACGAATTGGACTTGTGATTGTATTACTATCACCAGCCACTTCTTCTGCACTGTTCTTGACAACATTATCACTATGCCATCTTAATACTTTACCATCTCTTCCACCAGTGTAAAATACACCTAATTCTTTACTTGTATAACTACAATAAATACTACCTTTATGAGCATCTATTTTCTTCGATAAACTATTACCTTTCCATAAATATATCTTACCATTTGATGAACCACTGATTGTATAATCTGGTGTGAATGCTAATGTATAGAATTTACTCTTATCTCCTGTCACTTACTTTACCAAATAAACCTTTTTGACTCTTCAAGTTAGAACCATTAATTGTCCAGAATTTAATATGTTTATCACCACAGGTAACTAATTGACCATTGTATGGATTATATTCCATTGCAAATATCTTCTGTTGACCACCTTGTGCACTGTATAATAACTTCTTCTTTTGCCAATCGTAAATACCAATCATATGTTGATCATCTTCACCAACTGAGGCTAATAAATTACCTTCAACATTGAATGCTAATTGAGTAACACCTCTTACATGGAATTTTGATAATATTACTTCAGTTTCCATTGTGGCTGTATCATATACAATAATAGATGGTTTTCTTCCAATTTCACCAGTTGCACAATATCTACCATTTGGATGACAAGCTAAGGCAATAATATCATCATTATGATCTCGATTGAATCTCTGTTTCTTGCCCTTTGCATCATATACAATATTTACAGCAGCTGTATGGAAGATTATCTCACCTAATGATGTATAACGGATATTATTTCGATTACTTTGAGCTTCATAACCATAAACCCATTCTAAATTAACATCTACATTTGGACTATCACATAATGATGAATTTTCTTTGAAATTATCTGGTGAAAATATTGAACCTAACCATGGTTTAACTGCCATAAATTCATCACCAGATGGAACTGTTGTTGATGATACTAAATGTGCTAATTCTCTTTGTTTGATTCCTTCTTCAGTGATTTTACCTTCTTCATCATCTCCATTTTCTTCTTCATTATCAGCTATATTTCCATTATTATTATTATCATCATCATCATTATCTTCTTCTTCTTCTAAATCATGTGACCATTGGAATATTGATTTATCATTACCACCAACTGATACAACATAACTATCACTATATATGTAACATACATTAGTCACATGACTAGAATGACCCATGTATACTTTCTGTCCAGCATTCTTTTCAACACATGGATATTTGAATATCTTTACCATACCAAAATCATCAGCTGTTACTATTTCATCACTTGTACTGTTTCTATCAACTGCATTGATATCAGTTCCATCGCTAAACTTTGGCCAAATACCTTGAACTGGCCATCCTAATGGACATGTCCATGTTGCCCATTCTACATCTCTTAAAGAGGTTGGTGATGTAATTCTTTTACCTGTTATATTCCAGAATAATAATTCATATGCACCACAGGTTGATTGTAAATATTTACCATCTTTAGAGAAATCTATGTGGGTGATATAACTAGAATGACCTCTACAGATTGCTTTTTTACCATACTTATTATCTTTAACTATATATAAATAGATCTTCTGATCTCTTGAACCTACAGCTAATATACTTCCACCATTATTATTATCTTGTTGTTGAATTGGACTATATGTTAATACACTAATAGATTTAGAAGAATGTTGGAATCTAGTAATTTCACTCAATGTTTTATTATCGAATATTTGCACCATTCCATTCACTAAACCAACTGCAATATGATCACCACTTGGATTATAAGCACAACACTTTGCTTTATCTGCAGATTTAGCTGTTCTTAATAATCTTCTTGTTCTTACATCCCATATCATTATCATCTTATCTTCACCAACTGTACAATATTCTAATGCTGATGGATGATTGGCTAAACCCCATAATTCACCATCATAATGTCCATTCATTAATACTTGACTATTATTCAAATCATTCTGTTTTATTTCAATGATTTCTGAAGCTCTAGTACCAACATAAATAGAACCATCATTTGATTCAATACAGATACTTCTAATCTCAGGCTTTTGACTAGAAATTGATGGTAAAGCTACTAAATCAATAGTTTGAATCTCTTTAAAGTGACTATCCCATATTTTCAATGTTCCATCTTTACCACCACTAATCATACCTTCAGGGAATGTATAAATACAATTAACAGCTGATTTAGGTGAATGTGCTTGAATTACTGAGACTAATCGGTTATCTTGTATTTGATACAACTCACCATTATTTGTACCAACAATTACACTATCACCAAAATAGCTACATGATAAATAGGATTGTATTTTCCCCAATTTACCTAATATAGCTTTCTTACCTTTCAATGATCTATTTCCATTACTTAAATCAAAGAATTTAATGAATTTCTGACCTACCATACATATTTCATCATTATTTGGTGAGAAACACATATCTAACACTTTCTGTTGATCTCCTTTACCTGATGCAACTAATTTATTATTCTTCCAATTATGTACAGCAATACAGTGATCATTATCTAATCCAACAGATGCTAAATATTGTCCATCTGATGAGAATGCTAAGTGACAAATTCCTCTTTCATGGAAACCAGTAATAGTCATTAAATTCTCATTATCTCGATCAGTATCCCATATATGAATCTCAGGATTCTTTCCAATCTGTCCTGTAGCTACAATATGTCCTTCTAATACTGCAATACTAATAATATCATCAGTATGACCAATATAAAACTTCTGTTTATGATTCTGTTTATCATATACAACACCAACACCTGCTGCTGGATATACTAACAATGTCTGACTCCTTCCAGTGCCATCCTTCTTTCTGAGAGCTTTAATATTATTTCTACAGTCAAAACATCGATATCCATGAATCCATTCTAAGTTTAAATTACCTGTTGGAGGATCATTCATTGATTTATCGAATTTAAAACCACTTGGTTCTACTATACTTCCTAACCATGGTTTTGTAGCCATAAACTCATCTCCACTTATTATATTATTACCAACACCATTACCTTGTTCAATACCTGTTATTGCTTCAATACTTCTATCTTTTCTATTATTTATATAATCATCTTCTAGTGAATCTTTTACACCTTTTAATTCATCATCGCTGATTTCTTCAGCAGAATCTTCGCAATCTCTGTCTTGTATTGCTGATGCGACACTTCTTGTCATCTTTTCTACTTGGTTGATTAATGTGCCATTGTTTCTTAACCAAGTTTTGAATTCATTAACTTCAATTGTACCTGATCGGTTGTTATCTGCTACATCAAATGCTTCTATTGCTACTTTCTCTAAATTTGCATCGATATCTGCGTCAATTGGTGTACCACTCATTTTTAATAATCCTCTCATTGTTGAACTCATCATAAGTACCATCTCACTTTGAGATAATGAACCATTCATATTGAAATCACACATTTCAAATAGAAATTCTATTTTATCGTCTAAAGGGCAATCACAACAGAAACCTAACATTCCAACGAATTCTAAGCAATCGATTCTTCCACTGTGATCTGTATCAAGTACATTAAATATATCACCTGGATCTACGACGGGTGGTTTCTTAAATGACATCAATGATAAAAACTGTCTTCTCTCAATACCAAAATTACCATCATTCTTTTTGAAACGTTTGAAAACTGCTTTTACTTGTGGTAAAGTCCCTAAGCAAATATATAAATTCAAAATATAAATACATGGACCTAAATTTGCAAACATTCTATGACCCCCTCCTCTAAGTAAAGCATTTGTGTCAAAATCCTTTGAATTACCTGAACCCATCTTTTTAAAAATGCTTTAAAAAAGATATAAAACGTATAGGGTTTTTAAAACGGTTGTTAAATAACTAATTTTTAGATTCACTATACAAACAAAACAAAATAATTTCAGTTTCTTTCTTTTTGTGTATAAAAACTAACCAATTTTTGTAAACAAACATAACGGTGGTATACATATGATGATAATTTATTTTAATGTAATAAAATCAAATGAAATAACGAGAAAATTAACTTGATGTATTTGATTCACCAGCATCTACAGGCGCTACATCAGGTGGAGCTGCTGGTTCAGCTGGTGCTGCCTCAACAACAGCTGTCACTTCCTCAATCTTTTTATCTGTTACGGCTTTCTTCAATTTATGTTGCATACCGGCTGATTTGAAAGTATTAGCTATACGAGCATTTAACACAGCTTTCTAATTAATAAAATAATACTAATGAATACTTTAAATTTCTTTCTTCAACATAAACTTCTTCATTTCTTCCTGTACTGCTCCTAATTCACCATTAGAACTTCCAGTTATCCACACATGTTTCAATACATCAGTAGCATTGTATCTTTTCTTAGGATCAACAACTATCAAATGTCTTATCAAATCTTTTGCATCATTTGATATTTTATCAAAATAGGGTGAAGGAAAATCATATTTTCCACTTTTAATAAGTTCGTATAATATCATAGTATTATCATGATAAAATGGAGGAAAGCCACATAACAAAATATAAAGAATTACTCCTATACTCCATAAATCAACAGTTTTATCATATGCTAAGCCTTTTAATATTTCTGGAGCTACATAACCAGGTGTACCGCATGCAGTGTGCATTAATAAGCTATCTTCTGATAGTAATTTAGCTAAACCAAAATCTGCTATTTTGATTGGTGAATCCGTTGATTCATTTTGATATAATAGGTTTTCTGGCTTTAAATCTCGATGAACAATATTCATTTCATGACAATAATGTAGTGCATCACATAAAGACTTTATCACATCTCTTGCTTCATTTTCTGAATATTTTTCCTTATCAACAATTCTATCAAACAATTCTCCTCCTGTCATTAATTCCATTACCATATAAAAAGTCTTGTGTGTATCATAAATTTCATATAATTTGACTATATTTGGATGATTTACTTTTTGTAAAATAGCCACTTCCACTTCCAATGCATCTCTATCTTCTATTTCATCTGTAATCAATTTATTTATACCTGCAGTTAAACTAGCTTTTCCAATACATTTAATGGCTACTATTCTTCCACTTCTTTTATGTGTTCCTTTTTTAACGACAGCAAAACTTCCACTATATAAATATACTATAACACCTAGAATATACCTTCCTAACGTTTTACCGATTTTATAATTGTTAGAACATTCTTCCTTACGGAAGAACACAGCGGGTGAGCTATCCATTATTACAATATTTCAAATGAAAAACAAATATGTAATTTACATAAATATTTACTTGATTTGTGTAATTCAAAAAACAACATTACAAATACATAGAATTAGTTATTGACTACTTGAATCATCATTATTTCTTTGAAATTCTCCTACTTTATAATATCCCTGGATTAGAATCACTAAGAATATTTGTGCACTTTCTATTTCATCTGTTAATTCTTGTCTTATATCTTCAGGTATTTTTTGACATAAATAATCAGATGGAGTGAATGTAAATTTATCATTTTCAAATTTCAAACTAAAAGCAGATTTTTCATCATCAGTGAAATGACAATTATATTTATTATTTTCTTTATCATAATCACATTTTATTTTTATCAAATTTTCTATTAGTTTGATATAATATGTAATTTGCTGTAATAGTGTTTCATTTTTTATATCTTTCTTTAATTTCAATTCTTTCAACAATTTTTTATTTTCTTCTTCTAATTCATTGTATTTGGTTAATTTTACATTCAAATCTAACTATAAAACTGAATAATTATACATTCAATTTCTTTCTTTTGGCTTAGGATTTGTTTATTCAAATCTTCTATTTCTTTGTCTCTATATATTTTGACATCTGTTTTATCGTCTTCTGAAACTCTCTAAAATGTGTAATTAAGTGAATACATTGTCTACTTTCTTCTTATCTGGTTGGCTTGTATCTTTACTTGGAGTTACACTTCGTTTCCTACCTCGATTTGGCATTATTTATAATGTTTAGAGCAAATCAAATTTAAAAAATATCAAATCAGAATCAAACTTCTATTCTATAATATATCCGTTTCATTTAAAGTAAAAAATGTAATTATAGCAGAAGGAACAAACATTATATTAGAATTGATATTTTTTTTACAAGTATTTTCTTCAATAATTAATTTTTACTATCATATATCTATGTCTTCTTTCAATGTTATTGATAATTCATCTAAACTATCAAATACTTCTTGGTTTTCTTCCATCAATATCAATTCTCTTTCATTTAATTCATTTCCTGATATATCTATTTTCAATAATGGTTTATAATCTTTCAGTCTTTCTATCAACATCTCTAATCCTTTTTCACTCATTCCTATATCTAGTCCATATTATTAAACTATATATACTTGAAAGATTTCTTTCCTGTATATTTGTCTAAATATTCACATATAATCTCTATTCCTTTATCTCCAATTGGATTATTATGTATTTCTATGTATTTGGAACAATATGTTTTGAAAAGAATAGCTGAAAAAACATAATGCAACTATTTCACAGATATTATTAGCTTTTGTGATGAGATATGATAATATTATAGCAATTCCAAAGTCTGGCAATAAAGACCATGCGATTGAAGATAGTAAATCTGTTGATATAAAACTAGATGAAAAAGATTTGAATGAAATTGATAAAGAATTCCCTAAACCCACTAGTAAAATACCACTAGTATTGTGGAGCTTAATTATTGTTTACTCTAATTTTATTATTATAGTTTGATTGTACGTTAAACTTTTGTGCTTTTAATTTATATTCTCATCCATCAAGTGTAATTAACCACTATAAACAAAGATTAAAAAAAAATCATTAGAAGATTCGGTTTTCGGTTTTCTGATATTTGAAAATCTTTTAATTAAATGATATACAAGAATAAGATTTGGTGTAAAATTAGTTGATGCGTTTATGTGTGATGGAAACTACTGTATAGCACAAATGTTCATTAAAATCAGTTAATTAGGAGTTGAGCAGTATATTTTATAGTATTATTGAAAGAAGTATTATGTATATAGATTATTAATATTTCATTTCTAGACAACCTTCTCAAGATGTGTTAATTTATTCATAAATGTTCTAGTAGTTAGAATTATGTTCTGTATATGAATACTACCACATTAATTTAGTAATGCTAATAAAATATCGTATTCTGATATAGCATTTATAGAATTAGATATTACTCTCTGAAACAAAGTGCTTTTCATTAGCAACAATTCATTATGAGTTTGCACATGTTTATCGGTTGTTTTCTATTATGGAGGTAATATATGACAAGAGAACCAAAGAATTATTGTAAAAAAGAAAATTGAAAGTTTTTCTTTTTTTTCATTTCTTTGTTTTCTTCTCAAGTGAACATTTAAAAGCAATAAAATTTGCATTATTTGTAGTTGGTATATATCTATCTATCATTTTACACAATATATCTCTCACTTTCATACTCATTACCTCATTATCTAATTTTATAGATAAAGAATGAGTTATTTTTCATATTGTTCAACCAATGCAGCAGATAGTGAATATTCCACTTTTTCTTCTTTATTTTTGCCAACATTGCTTGACAATTTGTACAAGATCGATATAAAAACTCCTAATGTATGATATTTATGGTTATATATTATAGAAAACTAACAATGCCTTTACCAAAAAGCTGAAAGAAGAAGATGAATTGTGTAAGAAATGGTATGACAAGCAGATATATAATGGCTATGTTGAATGTATAGCCAAAAGAAGTAAAGAAGTGGAAAGAAGGACAAATGACTTACTTTTTATGTTGATTGAAGAAAGTGATAATTACATCAAAGTAGTATGTTATTATTTGTTATTTATATAGGCAAAACAAACTAATTGCTATAAAAAAAAGATTGAAATAATTGAGAAGGATGATAAATATCAGATTATCAATGAAATAGCAAAGAATATGTCAATCATCAATTCAGATGTTTTAAAAGAAATTCAACTGATGTTAAAAGCCTGTAATAAGGAATATGAACTGTATAACATTTGTTTTTATAAAGAAGAGTTTTATAACTTTATTAAATCTAAAAGTATAATTTACTTCCTATAAATTATATAGATGAATTTGTCAATAATGAATGGATATATCATTTCTATTATAATAAACAAAATAATTATTTTGATCCAATTAAAAGTGCAAATTTAAATTTTGAGGATGAAAGAATGCCTAAAAAGTATTATTCTTATGTTTATTTACATTTAGAATAAAATTCATTTTCAAATATGGAAATCCAAAGATTATCCCACCAATCGAAATAGATTATGAATTGAATAAAAAAGATGTAAAAGATAAAAATCTATGTGTTGTATTTGAAAAAGATACAATTCCATTCAATAATCTATTTGAATTAGAAATGAGATTATTCAATGGGAAGAGTGAGAATATATCAATAAATACAGTTAGTTTATCAAAAAATTCATCAAATAGTAGATATGATGTTTCAATTAAAAATATATTTGATAAACTTTTCAACCATATTTTAAACTCAAATGAGATAGATTATTATAATGAAACAGTTTCTGCAATCTTAGATTTGGTATTAAAAACTGGATCAATCGACTATTTACTTCAATTTTTAATGAATTTAGACAGAATCAAAATGAATGAAGAGAATAAATACAAATTAGTTTGTATATTCATTAAAATAAAACATTCAATTAAAGATGCAAAGATGTTTTCATATGAAGAAGAAGAGAAATTATACTATTCTAACTATCCATTAGAATTTCTCAGAATAATTAACAAACTTGGATTGGGTAATTGGCATGTTTTAGATTTTCATCCTCATTATCTGTCAGTATTGTTAAACTACATTCAATTGTTAATGTCAAATCCAAAAACAACAATTGATAATATAGAGATGATTGTTTTGTTATTTGATTTATTGAATAAAGAAATGAACTATCTTTATTCATATGATTTATCAAATAGTGGTTGTAATTATTCAGAAGAATATGGAAATTTGTTACTAACAATCAATTCAACAATTGAGAAATACAATGATTGGATTAATGAGAAAGAAAACAATGAGAAGATAAGAGATTTATTGAAGAATATAAAATTATCAGAAATTATGAAGAATTATAGTATAAACATACTCAAAGATTCACCTCCTGGTTCAAAACTAGAAATATTGATAAATGCAAGTAAATATGATAATTATTTATCCAATCAAATTGTTGAACAATTTAAATCATTATTAACCAATCCAAAAGAGATGTCTAAACTTGAAAGTGATGTTTTCAATCCAAAAATCAAAATGTTCCATTTTGAAACTTTAAAAATACTTTCCTCTTCAATTAAAATTCATCATGAAAGTTGTTTAGGTGAAACAATTCTACAATTCATTTTAGAATCAACTGTATTTCAATTTATGAAAGAAATTAATACAATTGATAAAAGTAATCTCAAAGAGAAACTTTATTATATTATTGAGTATAAATATTGTTATTATTATTTATTGATTATAGAATGATAGATTCATTATTAATCAGTGTAAGACATTATTTGAATAATGCAAATTCATCAAAGTGTTTTGATAAAGAATATTCATTTGTGTTTCAAACATTACCATTGAATTTGTTCTTAATTCTGTTTATTATAACAAAAGTTCAATCAGATGAATTAATATTTTCATTTATCTCAGCTATTTCATCCGAATTGATTGGTTTAAGAAATGATATTTATGAATTAATGAATAATAATCGAAATATCCAAAATGAATGTTTATATGATTATATTTCATATGTTTGTGGTTATTGTGCATCTCAATTAACAAAATCACTTACAATGTCATATGAAGAAGAAAAGTTGTCATATTGGTTAAATTCCCTATTATTCTGTAATGGATTGATGAAAGATTATGAAATAGAAACTCCATTTAATATGAATTATGATGTGATTGGATTAATTCCTCATGAAATAGAGAATAATGGAATAAGTTGTATATTGTTTATTATTATAATTGAATAGTTCCAGAATTAACTTACCATCCATCAGAATCTTCAATAACCTTTATTAGAAACTCAAATATGATATTATTATTCATAAACAATTACATATCAAAATATGAATATGATGAATTTAATGAATTTATTCATGTAAAACCATTAGAGAAAATCGAAATGAAAGGATTAACAAATACAGATATACAATTCTTCTTTGAATCATTACAATTAATTTCAAATCCTCCAATATTACAGTTTCTATTAGAATCATTTGATAATAACAAATATATATCAAAACTACCAATTGATAAGAGAATATGTGATGATAATTTCATTCAAACAATTAATAAACCAAAAAGTGATTCTTTGACAAATCAATTATACACTTTATTATCCAAATCAACAGATAAATCAATGAAATTCATTGTTAAAATAATAACAAAACTTAATGGAATAATTGGTCCACAGTTGATCATGAATAATGAAGAAATGTTTAATCCAATAATTCAATGTTTATGTAGTTTATCCTACATTTATGAAAAATCATTAGATATATTTAAAATGTTTATATTATTCAATGAAAATGAAGAAAGTGAATTTGATTATGAAACAATAAAACCAATAATAATATCTTTATGTAGAGTAATACATCATTTAAGAGAAATGAAACAGTTTTATAACAACAGAATGGAAGAAGAAACAAATGAAAGAGAGAATAGAAGAAGAAATGTTGATTTTTCATTACCAAATACATTGAATGATTATTTGAAAAGATTAGAAGAAAGATGTATTTTAATACAACAATGTGAATTACATAATTCTGGTGAGAAAAATGATGATGCAGAATCAAAAGTGAAAGTTTCTTTATCTTATATTTGTAATGGAAATTCAATAAGTAATGAAATGATGATTAGATTATTAGAAAGAAGAGAAATAAGAACTAAAATGAGAATATCTGGTTTGAGAATGTATAGTTTACTATTGAATAATGATGGTTCAAATTCTTTGATATTGAATGGATTTTTATGTAGTTTATGTGGAAAATATGAAAATAAAGAATTATCAATAGAAGAAGAAATCAACTGCTATCATCATTATTCAAAAGATGTGTATGGATGTAAATCCAAATCATATTATGAATTATCAAATGAATTTCTTAGATTTTTAATTTCATTCAAGAATTCAATGATTATTTGTTTTGATAAACAAGTATATTTCACTTATTATTCTATTTTCACATAGTATTATAATGATTTGTTATATGTGAAAGAGTTATATTTGGATTATACAGAATGTGATTCTTGGATATTAGAAGAATCAAAAATAATGGATTTATTCAATCATATTATTAGATTCAACAAGATTTATCATCTTAAAGATATAAATGAGATTAAAAGTATAATATATAAGTTGTTTATAATGAATAGAAGAAAAATGTTTAAAACATTATCATCAATCTATTTATGATGCAATATCAAATGGATATTTCAATAAATCCGAATTATTATTAGAATTATTGTCAATGAATCTAAGTGATTCATTTTGGAAAAGACATGGAATTGAAACTGGTTTAGATTTGCATTTATATGTGAAATATATAAGTGAGGAGAATATTAAGCTATTAGTTTATGATGCATTGACAGAAATGGGAATGTGTTCTTCTAATGACAATTTCATAAGAATATGTAATAAGAATAAAAATGAAAGTGAAGATGCTAATAAATCACATAGATTGGGTATTGATAGTGGTATAACAACAACATCTTTTCACAGAAGTTTTCATGATGATATTTTATCAACTTGTTCAATAGATGATTTATGTAATAATATTGTTTTGTTTATTACATCATCTATTACAAAAGAAGGTGAAATAAAGAAACAATCATATGAAAAGAAATATGAAGATAAATTTGAAGAATTGTTTAAGAAAAATTCAAAAGCAGATATTCCTTCATATCAACCAATCGTTATTCCATCAACAAATATTTTAATACAATCATCAAATCCACATTTATCATCATTATTTACTTATGTTGAAAGAAAATTGGATAATATCTATCAATTTTATCAAAATCAAAACCAATTATCATATGATAAAGAAAGAGATATGTTAATGTCACTTATTCAATCAAATGATAAAGAAAAAGGAATAAATGTTGATTTAGATCTATTAAATGAAGATGAATCAATAATTAGTAGAAAATTATCTCTTATATTATCACAATTATACAGAATTAGTGATTCAACAATATTAAAAGAACGGATTAAAAATCAAAATGTTTTGTTGATGATGATAGACTTATATCAAAACACAACAATACCAAATCAAATATTAATATTAAAATGTATCAAAAACAATCTATTAGAAATATCAACAAATGATTCATCATTTATAAAGAGAATTTTAGATTTCATGATGTTATTATTATTAGAATTAGGACGAATAATATTATATGATGATAATATGACATTTAAAACAAATGATTATTATGATAATATCAAATCTACTTCAACATGGAAATGTATTATATGTGATTGTAAAAATGAAATTGGATCAAGTATATGTAAGCAATGTCAATTACCTTATACAAAAATAGGAATGATATTCCCATCTCATGATAATTGTGTAAATTCTTATAATAACTATAATGGAAGAAACTTGATGTGGAAAAAAACAAATTTACTCCAATTTTTAAGAAATGTGATAAATAATAAATCATTATTCACATTACTATTCAATGAATCTCATATATATGTAGAGGAACTGATTGAATCATTAAAATCTATTGATTCTTTTAGAATGAATGATGATATTTATATAAGTGTAGGAATATTATCAATTCATGGTGGAATTCAATCAACAATCTCTAAAGATTCTATCGTTGAAGTGAATATGAAAGGAAATATATCAAAATGTAGAGTAATAGAAATGGAAGAATGTTATTCAAAGTTGAAAGTTGAAATAGAATCATCAAAAGAGATATATGAAGTTGATTATGATTCAATTATATCAATGAATATTTCATCAATTCCATTAAATGAAACTCCATATTCATCATTATTATGTGATTTAATAAAAGTAGTATATGATATAAATGATATTAATCTGAATAAATCTCTTTCTGTTCAAATAGAAACAATTTCATTATTGTTATTCAATTATGTGAAATATGAAGTTAATAATCATTATGAATCAATTCCAACTGTTTTATTACAGAATATAATAAAATCAATACTGAATATCTCAGTATCAATATCAAATATTCCATTATCATTATCATCTCTTCAACTCTCTCATATATTAACATTCAATTCCAATATGTTTTATTCCATGAATTATTTATTTGTTAAATCATTTACATTTTGTCAAAATGAATTAATATTGTCTGAACAAATAGGTTGTTCAATAGAATTAGCTAAAAAAGCGATGGAATTATGTCAAAATTCTAATAATCCAACAAAATGGTTATTAGAAAATAAAGAGAAATATAAACACTATTCAAAAGAGATATTTAAAGATGAATTACCAAAAGATATATTAATCAAACAACAAATTGATTATAGCCAATTAAATGAAGTGAATACTTTAATTGTTTTAAATAATGAAACATCAAAATATTGTATTTTATCAAAATATGATAGTAAAATTCCATTAAGAATTGGTCAAATAGTATATGTAAAATCCAATTCAAGCAAAGAAGAATTTGCAATGTATTTGTGTAGAAAGAATCAAATGAATTATTTATTTACTTTAAACAATAACCAATCAACTGTTATTTGTATTAATGATAATATGTTGTTTGAAAATATTTATTTTGTAGATGATAAATATGGTTATAAGATATGTAATACTAATGATTCAGTAGATTATATAAAAGAAATAACAAACACATTAATCATAAATACAAATAGAGATATTATAATGAAACTGATGGTTAATAGTCCAAATGTTTATTCAATTGAAGATCCTTATATATTTCTTCAATTATATAAAAGATTAAGTAGTGGAAATTCTTTAAATACAAATATATTATCCAATGTTATGGAAAATGGAAATGTTAATAATTCATTTGAGATTATGACAAAGATGTATGTTACTAAATTAAAGTATGGTAATTTTAGTGAGAAAATTGAATTTGGAAATGAAATATCTCCATGTGAATGTAATAATCATTCTTTATCATCAATTATTTCTCTTTCAATATGTGAAATATTGTGGTATTTAAATCACTCTTCAGTCACATCAGAAGTTACTAATTATGAAGTGATAGAATCATTACATCCACTGTATAATGTTTCAGATTACATAGGGAAAATATCATTATCCAACTGTAAATCAATGATAATAATATTTGATGAAAAGAGTGATATTAGAAGTGGAAGTTTGAGTTTTTATTTAGATGAAAGATGTAACAATACTTTTGAAAAATTTGATGGAGATAATAGTTTTAAATCTTTTGTAGTAAATTCCAACACTTTATTCTACAGATTTTCAAATGGTAGTGTTTATTATAATAGTTGTTCTAGTGGTAATAGTAGATGGGGTTATAGAATGTTTGTGATTGGATTGGGAGATTATGAATTATTACCAGAAAAGAAAATAATATCAAATCCAAATCTGGAATGGTCATTATGGTTATTGAATATTATATTACATCAATCAAATATAATAGATTCATTAAACAAAGAAACAAAACAACAACTATTCAACACCTTAGTTAAACAATTTGTTAAGTCTATAAACAAAGAAAGAATAATAAATATATTAGTTTCATTATTCAGAGATGAAAGATTTAAAGATTTAGTAACACAATCAAAAGAAATAGATGATTTAGCATCACAATCAATTAATAACATTAACTATGGAAGAAAAAGAGACAATATAGATTTATTCTTGATAGAATTGTATTGTCTGTCAAAATATCATTCAAATCCAATAAATATTAATAAATTAGAAAATGATGAAATATCAATAGAGAAAATATCATCAGTTTATTCATTGTTATATGAAATGTCTATCAGTCAATATATTCCTTTATTTAATCATTCAAATTCAATAAATTATAATACAAAAACATATGAAGCAACCTCATATCCACGTAATAACAAATATTTGAAATATGAATATGAATGTAATTGTTTTAATAACTTTAAAGTGATTATTCACAAAGATACAGATGTTGGAAATGAAAACATAAATATAATATATAACAATGATACTAAGCAATTTTCAGGTAAATTTGATGATGATTTAGTTGTTGAGATTAATAATACAAAAAGAATTAGTATTGAAACATGGTTGTTTAAATCAAAATCATTCAAATACAAGTTATCTATAACAGTTATGCCAATAAATGATTCTATAAGATATTTAAAAGTAATAAAAGATAATGGTGAAAAAGAAATAACAGAAGAAATAGAGACATATAATCATAATTATCAAGAAGTAACAAATATAATGAATGTTATAAACAGAATAAATGAAACAAATTCTATTCCAAAAGAGATGTTTATAATCAATACATAAATGAAAATGGAATGGATAATATTCCAACATGGGATATATTTGAAGAATTGTATAAATCAATCGAAATCATTGGAAAGAATATGATTGAGGTATTAAAATATGTTGATTTGTCTCAATTAAATGTAAAAGGTAGTTTTGCATATTTGATTAAAGAGAATAAGATATTTATATCAAAGAAACAAAAGAAGTTATATTCCAATAAAGTAAAGAATGAATTAAGAATTAGATATGGAAATAGTGTAAAATCTGTAGAAATTGACAGATTTAAAGCAAATAATGAAAAGGTAAAAGGAAAAATAAACTCATTACAATCAAATTGTGTATTTAAACAATTATACAATCAATTATATGGATTAGGAGAAAGAATATGGTTTGCAAGATGTGATGGATATAGAATTTTTAAAGTTTATTTTACAAATGAAGGTGCTTCAGATGCAGGTGGACCATATAGAGAATGTTTAGAAGAAATGATTGAAGATTTATTCAGTGAACATTTTGATTTGTTTATTCCAACAAGTAACAATAAACATAAATATGGTATTGATACTGATTGTTTTATTCCCAATCCAAATTGTAAAGAGATAGAACATTTGAAAATGTATGAATTTGTTGGTAGAATAATGGGATATTCAATATTATCAAATGCCTCTTTACCATTTATGTTTCCCAAATGTTTTTGGAATGTTTTTAATGGAAATGAATTAAGATATGAAGATATCTATGATTTAGATCAATATTTATATAATAATCTAGAAGAGATAAGAAATGCTAAAAATGAAGAAGAATTACCTAAACAACCAGCATTTGTGATAAGTGATGAAAATGGTGAGATAATGAATCTAAATGAAGGAATTGAAGAAGAATTGAATATGGAGAATAAAGAAAAACATTGTGAATTAATAACCAATTATTTTATTCATCGATGTGATATTCAAATAAAATCAATATTAAAAGGATTGTATAGTGTAATTCCACAATCATATTTGTTCTTATTTAATGGAGATGATATAGAAGAATTTGTGTGTGGAAAAGCAGAAATAGATGTTGAATATTTGAAAGAAAATACTATTTACAGTGGATATGATAGTAATAGTCAAACAATAATTGATTTTTGGAAAGTAATGGAGAGTTTTAACAATGAAGAAAGAAGAAAATTCATAAGATTTGTTTGGGGAAGAAGTAGATTGCCTTTGAAAGGAGAAAATTGGAATAATTCATTCATAATACTTAGATGTGGTTCTACAGATAGATTACCATCAGCAAGTACGTGTTCTTTTCTAATTGATTTACCAGATTATTCAAATTATGATTTGTTGGAAAGAAATTTGAGAATAGTAATAAATTATGGATTGGGAGCTATGTTAAACGTCTAAATAAACATTTGATTAATAAAAGTACTGTTTATTAATTACTTCTCTTTGATTTATGAATAATATATGTAAAAATCTATGTACACACCAGAAATTCTCTATAACTCCATTTCTGTAATAATATATTATCATCATGTATTCATCATAAATACACTTAATTTCATATTTAAAAAATATCAAAATTATGATCGTTTCATTCAAGCCAAAAACTTGATCCTTTTTTATTCTTTTTCATTTTAAGATGCATATAGTTGTATATTTCACTATTTTATACGCTCAGATTATTGACACAAGAGTAAATGATGGAATGAAAGAAGAAGGTGAGGAATTGGTGAAGAATCTGAAGAATTGTCTTGAAAACTACAGTATATCGTTGATTAATATATTCTAGTGTTAATAAAAAGTACAATTGGAATTGTTATGTGAAGAATATGTGAGTTGCTTGTGTATTAGTGAGAAGTAGAGATAATCTATGAGTTATATAAAATGTATAGAGTGAATGTGATGTTTAAACCCTGCCAATTCAAAGATAGTTTAAAGAATTTCGAGAATAGTTGTTTAAGACTAAATGCTAGTGAATTAAGCAAAACCAACTCTCCATTAGAATCAGTGGCGTTGACTGTGAGTTGTAAATTGATCCAAATGAACTTAGGTAAAAAGAATGAGGATATAAGAATCTCTTATTTTACCTCCAACATATTTGAGAAAGATGAAAATATTGAGAAATTGTACAATTATTTATTTAAGAAATGTATAAATATAAATTGGAAATAGATAATATAATATACATAATATTGATAGTTAATTGAGTTTAAAAGATCAATCGAAGAATATGCGAATATTGAGATAATTCCATTATTAAATGATTATTACAATATATTAAAAAAGACAAGAGAATGGATTTCATTAGAATTACCATCCATTGAATCAGTTTTAATACTTTCAAATCCAACAACAACAACAGTATTTGTATATATATTAATAATGACAATTGAAAAGAGAAATAAATGTTAAAATCATTTTACCTTATATTTATGGCCCTCCATTCACTTCTTATTCTATTTCTTCGTTATTTCATAATGGAATGACCAAATTTACATTATTATGAAAAATTGAGTTAGATTCAATTGATTTAAGTATTATCTCTTATACCTTATTAATAAAGATTCCTTTAATAAATAATATTTGATAAAGAATTATTTTCAATTATCTCTTCTAAATCTCTCACATAGAAATCTCTATCCAATATCATATATTCATTCTCATTATTCATCTGAACAATTTTAGAAGGATAAATAAAGGTGCTGCAACATTTTGATAATAATAAGTTTTGCTCATAGAATTTTAATATCTTCTTTTCTTCTATTCCATTAACATTTAGGATTTTCATCATCCTAACATCTGTTTCATATTTGACTTTCAATTTTACTTCATTACAACTCTTTTCTACACATTCTTTTATCTATAAAAATAAATCACCTTGAATACATCAAAATTTAAAGGTAACAGCGAAGATAATACACTATCTATTAAGAAATTCATCATTATTATATTTATATGAAAATAGATTCGTTACAATTTTTTTAATATTTTTTATACACAAAATATATTAAACAATAGTGAATAACTAAATTAAAAAATAAAAGGAATTATACATTTCTTATTTTTATTAACTATTTCTTCTTTGAATTTATCTTCATACCATTGTTTGGAATAATATGCTAAAATCAACTGATTCAATATCACCCACAATATACAACTATTCAAATTAAATGATGTATATCCTGAAAGAATTCCCTAATTAATTACAATTAAATGTTATACAAATGATAAATATATCAATATTTCACCTAAATAATGTGGACAATACACTAATTCAAATAAAAATCCTCTTGGATATGCATATACTACATTTGAATATCCATTTCTTAAATCTGATAATATTTTTTGACTTTTCATTTGAATAACTGTTCCAGTAATGAACAATGAATATGACAGGATAATATGTACATAAGATACGATGTTATTATTAACAGAAATAATAGAGAATGGCGTAAATATATAATGTAAAACACCAAAAAACAAAATGCCTATGTGCATTGTACTATTAGATTTCTTATTGACAAAAATACACTCATATAATCTCTGAATCATATGAACATCATATAATAGGAAAATATATATGGCAGAACCAACTAGTTCATTGATAAACAAATATTGGCATAATACACCTGAGAATATTCCAATTATATAATATATAAGAAAAAATGATTTTGGGACACTATAATCCTATAAATCCAAATATAAATTATGATTATACTAAATTTTGTAGAAAAACTTCTATAATTCCCATTTTTATACCTTGTACATCATTTTTAGGAGTTAGTTTACCATATTTAAGAACTCTATTCTTTATTGGCAATACAAATGTAGATAACAATGTTACTATTAGTGTAATAATCCAATATATTGATGTAAACAAATTTATGTATTTGATATTAGATGAAACAGAGAAGAAATTCATTTTCTTAATTCATCGAAAAAAATATTTTGAATAACCTATTTCAATCAAGCCACAAAGTTTGATCCAATTACGTTGGTGAAATTTATTTTGACTATTTGAAGGTATATATAATGCTCTAGAATTTTATAAACTATCAAGATCCAAAAATATGTTCATTTTCTACACTTTAATACTATATATTGTCTTCTAGTTGCCATTCTTTTTTATTTCTCTTACTTATTATTATTAATAGATTTCAATATATGATGGGGAAAATATTGAATATTTTAGTTGTTTTGTGCTTAATTTCTTTCAGTTCTGCTGTTAGAGATAGTCCGTTTCGCTCAAAGCTGGATAGCAGTTATGAAATTGTTACAGAGTATATATCTGTCGATGATAAAATGAGCGAAGTTGATGACTATGTTATTCAGGTGGATAGAAGTAGAAATGGAGGTTTATTTCAGACAATATTATTAGAAACTACCCTTCTCCCAAGTAGTGGTGCATATTTTGAGATTGGTGCTGATATAGAGAATATGAAGCCAGAGGTTCAACATATTCTCATTTTCAAAGACAAAGAAGAAGTCAATTCTGAGAAGAACTTCACTGTTAGCTATAACAATATTGACATAGTCTTACAGTCTACATATGATGCATCAAAAAGTAAAAGTAGAATTTGAGAAATTGAATATAACAAATTTACATGTAAATTACACTGATAATGTCAATTATGTTGATATAACTATTATATCTTCAACAGTTGAATTAAAAGACAATCTCAAAGTTATTGGAAATGTTACACACTGTTATGTTGGTAATAATGAAGAAATGTGTAATAATCACGAAGTAAGTGATAAATCTAAATTGGTAGGAAGATTTGATATTGTTTATAATGGTAAAGAAGTTGTTTATGATGTAAGTGATTCATATGAAAAGTTAGAGAAATCTTTATTAGATTTAGGTTTAGGTGAATCAGTAATAACTCAAATAAATGCAACCTATTGGAGAATATCATTTCCTACGTTAGTAAAAATAATAGACACAAACTTGTTGAAATTCAATAATGTGGAATTTGAAAGATTCGAATAATCAGAATATCCAGTTATCATTAAAATATATGTTATTCAGTGGATTAAAGCCAACTACATTAGAGTTTACATTGAATACTACAACAGAAACTACATTCAAGTTAAATAATACAGTTATTAAATCAACAATAAAAGATACAAAAACATTGAACGAAGTATTGAATGAAATAACTACAGAAAAATATGAAATTGAAATGAAGGATAAAGATCGGATATGCTATATATATCAAGTCTTATCCAACCATATTAACCAGTTTAGAGATATATGATAATGATTCTAATAAAGTAATGATGATTATTAATGACAATGAATATGATGATGTTAGTGGTGATTTTAGAATTGGTTATAATGATTTTATTACTCCAAGATTGGCATATAATGAAGATGAGAATAGAATCAAATTAGAATTACAACAATA
The DNA here is from genome assembly GCA_002245135.1 of Proteromonas lacertae. Lineage (NCBI taxonomy): Eukaryota > Bigyra > Opalinata > Proteromonadidae > Proteromonas > Proteromonas lacertae. Next base: position 101,074 of record NGBS01000587.1, read on the forward strand.
TGAAGAATTTGAAGGTGTAGAAGTTGAAAAGATAAATTCTAATAAAAATATCAATTATAATGCTTGGAAAATAGTCTTCAAGAATTATATTAACATCAGTGAAATTGAATTACATTCAGAATATTTAAAAGGTTCAAATTCTATAGTCAATTTTACTGATATTACTCAATATAATAATGAAAGTGAAATATTTAATAACGAGTCTTTATTGACTAAAGTATCATATAATCTATCTGAATCTGTTCATTTTACTGATTTATTACCAAATGTAGATTATTTCATTAGAGGATGTATAAATTGTTCAAAATTATTAGAATCAAAAAGATCTTTATCATCATTATCATCAATTGAATGGTATTATAGTTATCCATCAGTTATAAAGACTATTAGTAAATTACCTGATCCATTTAGTAATGAAGATATTAAAGTATTAACATTAAAACCTGAAGAAATTACATTGAAATTAAGAGAAGATAAGAAGTTAGATGATTTTGTTAACTCATACAAAGTACAAGTGTCAGAAATACCAGTTTGTAGATGAAATGCAATGTATTGTGATAAATACAACAAAATCAACATCTACAATAAATGGTAGTTTTCAATTAGCTTATAAGAATAGTGTTACTAAACCAATTAGATATGATGCAAGTGAATATGAGATGAAATATTATTTAGAAGAATTAGATACTCTTGGAGACGTAAATGTAAAGATTGAAAGAGTGTTTGATGGTTTTAGATATTATATTACATTTGGTTATTGTAGAAATAATAATAATAATAATAATCAATTTATATGTAATTATGATAATGAAATTGAATTATTTAAAGTTTCAAATAGTACAATCACAGCTAGTATTTCTGTAATTGAAGTATCTAAACGAAGTGATAGTTTTATATTTGATAAAACAATACAAACGTCAATATATGAAGCTTTAAATTATCCAAATAGAAAACTCGAAGAAATTCAACAAGATAATAAATATACTTATACTAATGTTAGTTTTAATGTAGAAAATAATAAATATTATTATTATCGTATATTTAAGAATATCAATTGTTCTTCCATTGAGAGATGCGTTATGTCTAATCCATATGTATCAGTTAATCCAATTACAAGTTCAACTGTTGCCATCATCACCAGTTAATTTAGATATTTATTCCTATAATGAAAGTTCTATTACATTTACATGGCAAAAACCCTTAATTCAATGGAAATAGCTGATATTTTAGGATATGAAATACAAGTAAATGCTTGGTTTAATTTAGGAGAATGGGTTACTGTATATCATTACAGAAATAACAGTGGAATTGATATTCCTTTAACTACAACTATTGATTCAAGTGTGTATAAGTTCATTAGAGGTAAAGATTATGTTTTTAGAATTGCTTCTCATAACAAACTTGGTAGAAGTGAATATAGTCGTTCAATAACAGTTAAACTGAATTATCCAACAGTTCCAGAAATGCCATCTCATTTACAGATTATTTCTAGAAATAATGATGATAGTTTACTCGTTTTGAAATGGTATGCTCCTTTGGATAATGGAGGTTTACCTGTTGCACATTACAATATATATTATTATGTTGATGATAGTAATGATAACAACAAAAATGAAATAAAACAAACCAAAATAGAAATAAAAGATAATGTAAGACAAAATAGAGAACCAGTTGTTTATACATTCAATAGTTCTCAATTAACAATTGGTAAATATTATAAGATATATGTAACAGCTTGTAATGAGAAAGGTGAAGGTAAATCAAGTCCATTATTAGGAACAACTATTGATTTATTACCAAAATATCCACACAATTTCCATTATGATTCTATCACTAATTCAAGTATTGCATTATCATGGGAACAACCAGAATATGAATATAATAATCATATTTCAATTACAGGATATAAGATTTATCAGTTTAACGATGTTGTGTTGAATTCATATGATGAAAATCCAGTGAAATTTGAGATTCAAGAGTTGGTGATTGAAGGAGCAAATGGAGGTTATTTTGTAATTGAATATGATGGTGTTTTAAGTGATAATATTCCATATAATTGTAGTATAGAAATATTACACAACTACTTGTTATATATGGGAATAAATACAGACAAAATCGAGAAATATTGTGATATTGAGGATAATAATGTATTAAGATATGTAATTACATTTACTCAAAATTTAGGAAATTTGAATAAAATAATTCCATATTCAGGAAGATTAGAACCATCTACAGCTACAATACGATGTAATGAAATACAAAATGGATCAAATGTTGAAGTAGTTTATGAAGTAACAAATCAACCAACAGTAACTACATTTACAGTGAATAATCTCTTACCAAACCATATTTATAGTTATATTATTACTTCAATAAATATAATTGGAGAAAGTTTAAAGTCATATTCTTTACCTTCTGTTATTACAACAAATGAACCACATTCTGATGTTAGTTATGCGATTGGTTTACATTTGAAATATGGTAAAGCAAGTTATTATTTTGAGCAACAAACTGTTACATTAGAAAGTGAAGGTGAATACATAATTGACAGTGGATATGATTATATTGTGTATAATATAACAATGAATATGGATATGAATGACTTTGAAAATACAATTAGTGGATTATACGTTAATCAAAATACTCAAGTTGGTATAACAACTGTTTATATTTCATACTGTGATGATGATAATGATGAAAATAAAGAAAAAAAGAAGATTATTTTAGACATTATCTATGAGAATAACTACTACTATCCACCATTAAGGTTTTCATTAACTAATAATAAAGATGAATATATAGAAACAAGCGAATTAACAAAAGGTCATACAAATAGTTTTATTATCTATCCAATGAATATAACATCACAGTTTCATGATGATACAAAGTATGATGATATGAATAGAGGTAAATTATTATATTTTACTGAAGTATATGATGAGAGTAATAATGAATGGATTAGTGATGAAGGTTTAGCTGAATATGATCCAATTGTCTATTCCATTAGAAAATATATTATTAATAATAGTGATAGTGAATATATTTTAGCTTATAATAAAGATTATACTGAAAATGATGTTAAAAATGGATTTGAACTTATTTCATTCTATCAAAACATAAGTGAAAAAGAATTACAGGAACAATGGAATAAAAATGTTAACCAATCTTATAATTTGTATTTAACTTACAAATACAATGAATTAAAAGTATATATCTTAAATAATGCTTTAAATTATTCAACATTAAATCTAAAATGTAATAATAATATCTTAATTGAACCAGAAATCTTACATCATGAAGATGATAGTAATGAAATTCAGTTATTGATTGTTGATTATTCTACATTATCCACAATCAATGATAATAATGGATATATGACTTTATATTATGATAATATTATCATTTCTCCATCACTCTATCTACCTTGGAATATTGAAGCTGAATATTTGGAGTTAATAATTAATAAAAATGAAGAAGTACCAAATGTAACAGTTGTTAGAACTGAATATGGTCATGGATATGAATATATTATTACATTTGTCCATAGTATTGGTATAGAAGGTGGTATGTTTAGATTAGTACCATATGTTTATGATATCCAAGCTTTAATAATGAAGAGTAATGATAATATAGTGAAAATAGATGGTAATTTTAGATTAAAATATAATGATGAAGTTACTAGTTTAATTCCAGTGAATGTAAGTGATGTAGAATTAAAGAATATTCTAGAAAATGAAATAAGAGGAATAGATGAAGTTAGAGTTGAAATTGTCAATAATAATGTCAATAATATAGTTAACTATACATGGCTTATCACATTTATCTCTCCTGTTGATGATGTAAAGTTATTAGAAGTAATATCCAATGAAGTAACTGGTTCAACTGTTGATGATAATACTGCATTATTGAGTATTAGAAAATTACAAACTGGAGATTCAAAATCATTAAAAGGAAGTGTATTAAGTCGTAGAATTAATAACAATTATCCATATTATACAGCAAAATATGTTATCAATAAAGTAGGAGAATATAATTTACATATTAATCAATTACTGAGATTTGGATTGAATTGTGTGACTTATTCTAATATATATAATAAGAATATACCAGATAATGAGTTTATTACATCTAATATTAATTATACTAATATGAATATCATATCTGGTGAATGGAAAGGAAAAATTATTTTACCAAAAGATGATGATGATAATAATTATATATTCTATTTAAATACATCTGAAAATGTTCAATTATTTATTAATCACTCTCTTGTTTTATCAACTGAAAATTACACTAGAAATGTTGAAGTTTATAAGAAGGTATTGTCATTAAAATCAAATACATATTATGATATAAGAATAGTCTCAAATCAAAGATTGAATGTTGATCAATCAAATCATTTCTTGATATTATCTTGGTCATCTGATAGTATATTGAAAGAAGTTATTCCATCATCTCAATTCTATTCAATGAATCCAATAAAGAATTCTCCATCAGTTGTGACTATAGAACACTCAATTCCAAGTTATTTAACTACCAAAGCATTTGGTGATGGTTTGAGTAAAGCTCGAGTTGGTATGTTGAGTGAATTTTATATCCAATTGTATGATAATGGCAATAATGTTGTACAAAAAGAAACAGGAGATTTAACTGTAAAACTTATGAATAGAAATAATGAGAATATGACTTTTGATTTAATTCCAATCTATCAACAGAATGGATTATATTTAGTGAAGTATCAATTAAATACAGCTGAAGGAAGAGATTATGAAATATCAATAACCTTAAATAATAGAAACATATACTGTGGAAATGGTAAAGAAAACAAGTGTAGTCCATTCAGTTTAGTTATTGATTCTGGTTTTATATCATTCAATAAATCAATTCCAGTTGGTAAACAATGTGGTTATTCTGGCAATAAATATACAATGGAATTAGAACCATATGATAATTTCAACCAAAGAATTGTCACAGATACAAATGTGTTTAATGTAATATTTGAATCTCAATATGGTAGTTATTATAATACAAATTCTTCAAAATTACTAATGGAATGAAAATACTCTAAGATATGATATTGAATTTACTCCATTTATAGATGGATATTATACAATGGTGATGATATATAATGATATTAAATATATATCAAATCATGTTGTTTATTTTGCTCCATTAGTTCATTCTGCTATTTTTAGTAATGTTTTAATGAATATGACTAAAAAGATAGTTAAAGCTCATGATGTTAATACTGTCTATGTTGAATCTAGAGATTATTATAATAATTTATTAAAATACAATAAAAATATTGAATGTTCTCAATATAAATATCCATTCTATAAGTTATTTGTATTTTCTGAAGATAAGAATGAAATAGTGTATGAATCTTCCAGTTTGGTTTACACATTAAATGTTCTTGAAAAGAATGAACCATTTAATATTACATTTGATGGTTTAAGAACTCCATTATTCTCTTATAATATTACATCAACTTTATTGCAGGAGTATTTATGTAGAATTCATCCAGTCAGAGTTGTACAAATTGATGAAGTAACATATGAAATAACCATCATAAAACAATTCAATTATATTCATGCAAAGTTCCATACTATATTTAAATGTGGTAGTAATTGTAATATTACATTAACTGTCTTTGAAGATGGAATATTCCCAATTAATTACTTAATACACAAATCATCCAATTATACAGTAAAAATAACAAATGAAGATGATTATGATATTAAAAATTCACCATTCAGTTTAGAAATAATTCCTAACGAAGTTGATATAAAATCAATGTTTTTGTCTGTTAATAATTTCACAATTGTAGCTGGTGATTCATTTATTATTACTAAGATTAATACTGATTCAAGAGTGATAGGTACTTATATGTATCAATTAAATGCATTTACATATGGTGATAATAGTGAAGAATATGTTTCTACAAAATATACTTGTAATTTTAATGATAATGAAATATATGAAGTTGAATATTTAGGTTATAAATTGACTGGTTTGAATATATCAAGTGATGATATAAATGAAAGAATGAGTGAATTATTTGGTAAAGTTGATATGAAGAAAGATGGAAATAATTATTCAATTGAATTTTATGCAATAACTGGTGATATAGAAGGAATGGTATTTAAAAATGAGAATAATAAAAATGAAATAGTGATGTGTAATAAAATACAAGGAAAATATCCGATTTCTGGTTATTATCAAATAGAAATAAATGGTAAATATTCATCTCCATTATATCCAAGATCATCTCCAGAAGATGTATTAAAAGAAATGAATAAATTCAGAGAAATTGGTGTATTAGATATAGTAAAATCATCAGTAGGACCAACCTTTACATTTAATGGTAATAAGAATGAATTAATCAATGTTGCTTATACAATATATTTCAAATATCAATATTACATTCAAGAACAATCAATTCCGCCAATCAATTTCCATTCATATTTAGTAAAAGAAGATGGATTTCAAAGTAAACCAACAATTAAACAGTATGTTATAAATACACCAGCATTAGGTAATGTTATTGAGGAATTATTACCATCATTCGAATATTATGAAATAGCTGGAGAGTATTACTTGTATATGAGAATAACTGATGATAATGAAGTTGTATTAGAATTACCTGTAAATCCAAAAGACTATTATACTGTATTACCATCATCAATAATGCCTTCTCATTGTCTTCATTCTGAAGAACTTGCTATTTATTCAAATGAACCAATGATTGTTAATATTACATTGAAAGATAGATATTATAATTTATATGATTTAGAATTGCATAATAATATTGATGAAGTATTTGATTTTTATGTTGAAAATATCAATACCAAAGTCCAAACTAAGCTTGATTTTGTTAGACAAGATAATTCATCTACTTATGTATTTAGTTATTTACCTGTAGAAGCTGGTTTATATAAATTATATATGAATATAATAACTCAAAATGGATTATTATATACTGTTTATAATTCATTTGATTTTTCATTACCATATTTAAAGAATGATGTTTTATGTCCAGAAGAACCTAATGAATGTATTGCTACAGAAATTTCTAGAAATATTGATTTTAATTCTAAGAAGTATTATTATATTCCTGAATCAATGAATGAAACAAGATATTTCAGTCAAAAATGGGAAGGTATGATCAATATACCAGTTGCAGATAACTATACGTTTTATATTACTACTTACAATGAAGTTCAGTTATTAATTGATGATATATTAGTTATTGATACAGGTAATAGTAAAGTATTAAATGATCAAAATACATTATATTTATCAAATGGTTTTCATTCATTTAGATTATTGAATAAACAAAGTGATATTAGTTCAGGTATTAAATTAGAATGGAGTAATAGAAATATTGAAAAAAGTGTTATATCTTCAGACTATTTCTATTATAAACAAAAGATTAACAATTCTCCATTAGATATTCAAGTGTTTAATGGAATCTTATATCAACCAACAATCAAGAGAATTAGTAATGAAACAATAGAATCAACAACATCTGATCTATTCACATTCGTAGTTGAAGTGAAAGATATTAATAATAATCCAATATTAAATGATGGAAGAGAATCTACCAAATTTAGTGTTTCAATTGTTAAAACAGCTGATATTATTATCAATCCAGAAGATAATGATAATGGTACAATAGAATGTTCTATCACACCAAAACAATGGGAATTAATATGTGAAGATTGTGTATCTATTGAAAAGGATAGTAAACTAGTAAATACTTCAATTGATTTAATGAAAGTATTACATCCAAATGATAGAATAGTGATAGGAAGAGAAATTTTAACAATTTCTGGTGAACATTTGACAATGGATAATATAATACCAATTGTAATACCATATCGTTCAGAAAGTATAAGTGAAGATGGTAAAGTACCACTTTACAGAGTAAATGACAATACAAATAAATATGAATTTAAATGTAATATTAATAAAATAGGAAGATATGAAATAGATGTAAAGTACAATAATACTTTATTAATTGATTCACCATATAAAGTGAATATTTACTCAAGCCAAACTGATTTGAATATTAGTGATATATATGGTATAAATAGATATGAATGTGTAGCTGGAGAAATATGTTATTTGTATATACAATCAAGAGATCAAGATTATAATATGGTATTATTTAATGATTCAAATTATCAAGTTGAGTTTTATAATAATGATGAAAGTGTTGATGAGATTATTTCATTTTATGGTATTTCTGAATATTTATCAAATGGATTATACAATATAACATACAATATAACAACAGCTGGTGAATATACAATCAAAATAACACTAAATGAAAATGTAACATCAATTTTAGCTGAGAAACTAGAGGTTAAAGCAAATGTTATTTATCCAGCTAATTGTGTTGTTGATGATTTGATGGACAAGCCTGTTTATAATAATCCTGAAAATCAGACATTTCATATATCATCCTATGATCAGTGGAATAATTATTTAAATGAAACATTATACTCACAGGAAGAAATTGTTACTTTATTAATTCCAACATCAATTATAAATAGTAAACCAAATACATGTTATATGTATTTTAGTTTTAATGGTCAAAATTCAAGTAGAATTGATTGTAAAAGTGATGAAAAACAAATTAAAGATAATTTACATCAAATCCCAATAGGTGATTTTACTATAAAGAAAATAGATAATAATAATAATGAAGAAAGTGATAATGATAAGAGTAAAGGAATGAATAGAATATATCAAATTTCATTATTCACTTATCGAAATGTTAATCCAAAATTAGAAGTATATTCGACAGCTAGTGATATAAAGATAGAAAGATGTATCTCCAATCAATATCAACTATTAGTAATACCTAAAACTATACAGAGTGGTAGATTCTATTTACAATATGATAATATAGAGAGTGAATGGTTGAATTTACCAATTAATGAAGATGTTTTAGAAGATTCATTAAAACTATTCCCACGATTTGTTGGTTTAAATAGACAAGATGACAGTGATAATGAAATATATAAATTAGAATTTAAATATGATGAAGATAATGTATATGATGAGATAAAGTTATTGTATGTTGAACAGACATTCATTAAAAGTGATAAGATAATAACAATCCAAGAATATTGTCCAAAATATACACAAAGTGGTGTTTATGGTGATAATTATTATGTTACATTCAGAGATCAATATGACCATTTAGTTAGTGCAATTTGTGAACCTGATGAATTGTTATATAAATGTACTTATAAAGTTCCAAGATCAGGTAATTATGGATTTAATATTTACTACTTATTAAGAGGTGGTTTGATTGGTAATTATTATGCTTCAAGATGGTTACCTGCTATAAATGAATCTATTGATACATTTAGTATGTTGAATAATAGAGAAATCAATGGCAATAGTAAATCTCTTGGTATTAGAGTTGATAAAATGATTAATTTCAATTGGATAAGAGAAATCATTAATGAAGAAGAAGATATTGTATCAATAAGATGGGTTGGATATATTCAACCATTATTTACTGAAGTATATACAATAACTTGTAAATATAATGATGGATGTAAAGTGATTATTGATAAGAAAGTGATAATAGATGAATTTAATAATCAATTGTGAAAATAATGAAATAAAGGAAGCAAGGGGAGTGACAGATTTATTAGAAGCTGATTATTATTATTCAATTGTTATTGAGTATAGAGATAATATGGATTTAGCTTTTATACAGTTAGAATGGCAATCTGAGAGTCAAGTCAAGCAAATTATACCATCTGAACGATTATTCTACAGTCATCAACCACTAAGTAAATTCAATGTTCATTATATCAATCCATTACCAACCAATCCAAAGATAGTAAAGAATGGTTTTATTCGTAAATATAATGTTACATCAGTTGAAGTATCTTGGGAGAAAGCTGATGATATCGATTATGATGGCGATGGAGGTTCTGAAATAGTGAAATATATAATTACACATGAAGCTGAAGATGGAAATTATTCTGAAGTTTATAATTACACTGATTTTAATAAAGATGATAATATATTGACATATAAGATTAGTAATTTACCAATTGGTGTTACATTGAATTACACAATCACTGCTGCAAACTATTTAGAAGAATCAGAAGCATATCCACCAGATAGTGAATCATTGACATTTACATTCACAAAAGAACCAGAATTAGTTCAAAATGTAAAGATCCAAAATATGGAAAGTTCATCAACTGAAGTTGTATTATACTTTGAAGATCCAATCTCCTGGAATGATAATGATGATGGTAGTGAAGTTAGAAATAGACATTTCATTATTAGATGGAGTGATGAACCAATAAATCCAACAGAAATAGGTAAAGGTATTGGTGAAGCAACTATTCCATCAACACAACATTGGTATAAAATCAGTAACTTAACAGCTGGTCAATATTACTACAGTTATATAGCAGCACAGAATATAATCGGTACAGGAGATTACGTATCATTATTTCCAATAATGCCAAGTACATTTCCTGATCCATTATATCCTCGTTCATTCTTAGTATCAACATTACCTTTAGAAAGTAATTACACATGTAATGAGATTGTTAGTACTTTTAATTTAGTTTTTACACAGAATATTGGTAATGATGGTGGTTCTCCAATTACACAGTATTTAATAGAATATTATTATTACAATGAAACTATTAAACCTGATGAATATGAATTGATAATTCCTGTAGATAATGCATGTCCTTATTTCCAGATATTAGAGTATCATAATTCATCAGAAAAAATATCTGGTTATAGTTCCACTAAATTACCAACTAAAGATTTAACCTGGGAATATTTATATCAAATAGTTAGAGGTTTACCTTCCATTAAGACTGTTGTAGAAGGACATAATTCAAGTGCAACTAATTTCACATTCTCTATATTAACAATTAGTGATGTTGATTTGATTACATTGAATTATCCTGATAGTATATGTGAATTACCAATACTCCAACATATTAGTCATAGATCTTACCCTGATAATTATCAAAATATTGAACTTGAACCATGCGATGAAGAAACATGTAGTTATAACCTTACAAATATGAAGAATGAAGTGAATTATACATTCACTATAACTGCATTTAATACAAGAGGTGCTAGTTTATCAAGAGTTTCAACACCTGAAGAAGTACATTTACCTTATTTACCACCAGAACCAGTTCAATATTTCTCAGCAAGATGCTATAATAGTACAGCATTAGAAGTGTATTATAAAGAACCAATCTGTAGTGGAGGTGCTGCAATTGTTAAATATATTATCAAAGTGAATGAAGTTGACGATATATTATCAGAATATTACTTTGAATTGAGTGAAGAGAAGTATTTGGATTGTAATAATGGTTTATGTCAAGCAATATTAAATGGTTTGACACAAGGAATATCTTACAATATATCAATATTTGCTTATAATAGACAAGGTTATAGTTCAGCAGCATCATTCTTACCTTATAGTATATCATTATACACAAAACCAAAGCCATTATTATGGATTTATACTAAGCAGATCTATGATGATACAGTAGAATTAACATTTGAAGAAGAAGATAATGGTGGTAAGAATATTACATTCTATAATATTGAAGTTGATGTAAATGAGAATATTGAAGAATATAAACCACCATCAGTGTTTAACTTCAATAATTATTATGCTTATCATGTATTATTACCAATTGAAAAAGACAAAATAATAATTAAATGTGATGGTTTAGAAACAGACGAAATTGTAATAGATCAATATTATACTGTATTATTAGATAATTTCAAACAGTATGAATTCTTAGGTAGTAATCTAAATTATTACATTTACATTGATCAATTCGGTAGACATTTAATAATGAATTTCTATTCAGGAAGTTGTTCAGTATTTGATATTCCTGGTAGTAAAGATATTAAAGTAATATCTGAACCATATTATGGTTATGCTTATCAAGTAATTACATTATACAATTTAGAAGACAATAATGAGGAAGAATCATCAGCAACAAAAACAGAAGAAGATACAGAAGATAGTGAATTGTTAATTAAAAATAAATCAACTCATAAATCCATCAGAAATAGAAGAAATGAAGAATCTGAAGATAGTGAAGATATTGATGAAAGTAAATACTTTTTACTGAGTTATAACGATACAAATTCAACTGAAATTCCAATATCAATTAGTGCTGATGATTTAAGAAGTTATTTGTTAGAAGAATTCCCTGAATTGAATGATTTGAAGATTATAAAAACAATAGAAAATAAAACAACAAAATTCTATATTTATTACATAGCCAAATTGTTAAGACTTGAAGAATTAGATTTTGAAACATCCAATGGAGGAATAAGTGAATTAATACAACCAGTTTATCCATTAATGAATAGTCTATCATATTTCAATATCACTGTATCAAAAGATGAAATGAAAGAGAAAAATAAATATCGATTAAGTGGATTAAAACCAGGAATGTCTTACATTATAAGAGTAGCAATATCCAATGAAGATGAACCGATTTATTTCAGTGATTATCAATATACATATCCAATAGTAACAAAGATGGTTAATTATGCTGATTTACTAGTATCATTCGATTATAAAATAGTAAATAATAATACAGTTAATTTGACATGGGTAAGTTCATTTGATTATTTATCACAAAACATAACCAATTATGAAGTTCAAGTAAGTACAAATCCTTACTATTATCAATACAAACAGATAGAATTATATCCACAATATGAAGTTCAAAGAATAACAATAAGTGGTGAAACTGAAGATGTTCATGGTGTATTTTACATTTATTATCATTCAGTAAAGTCATTACCAATTCCATTCAATGTAACAAGTGAAAAATTGAAAATATTACTAGAAATGTTACCTGATATTAATATAAAATCAATTAAAAGAAATGTAATAAAAGCATATTCTTATCCACCATTCAAGCGACAAAGTTTTATTTATGATATTACCTTCAATAGAACAGAACCAGTTGATTTATTGTATTTATCAACAAGAGATAATGTTATCAATACAGTTGTATATAGTGGAAGTTTATTAGGAACATCTACAAAAGCTGAAGTTCGAAGAATTCAAAGAGGAGGTTTACCAAATGATTATTTATTAGAAGATTTGACACATGATAATTATTATGTAAGAATATACAGTAAGAGTGGTTTAACTGGTTATTTAACTCATAATTATATGGAAGTGAAGTTCAAAATACCAACTCAAGTTATTCCAACATCTCCAAGAGAAGTGACTTTGTACAATTACTTCCCCAATGAAATAATTGTTTATTGGAGACCTTCCTTATATAATGGTGGTGCAAATATAACAGAATATATAATTGAAGTATGTGATGATAAATCATTTAAGAATAGTACTCCAATTTCATTTAAAGTAGAAGATTATAAATTATATAGAGGTTTTTATCAATATAATATAAAAGGTGATTTTATTGTTTATATGACATATTATGTTCGAGTATTTGCCTATAATATGATTGGTTACAGTGATCCATCAGTCGGTACTGTTTATTCATCACTTGGATTGGGATGTTTTGAGAAATTCTATCCATCTGAAGAGAATAAGGATAAAACTGTTAGAGAATTATCAAATATATATTATAATGAAGAAGTAGGAAAGAAAAGTGATATAAATACTAATAAAGTGTTATTTGTTATTACTGAATATAGATTGAATGATTCAATGGTTTATTATTCATTATATTATTATAGTGATAATGAATGTAGATTTTTACCACCAACGCCAACAGCAAGAATGTTAGAAACATCATCAAACTATTCAACTGAATATTTAATGAAATCTTATGAAACAAATGTAGAAGGTTTGTTTGCTCAAGTTTATATTCCACCACCACCAAAGAATGTAGTTTTACATATAATCAGTGGTACAGCATTTGTAGTAAGATGGGATGATTTTGAATATGAAATAAGTGAAGAAGATAACTTCACAATTGGTTATTTAGTAGAATGGTCAACAGATTATTACTTTGATAGTAAACAATATGATTTTACAGATGAAAATTATTATCATATTCATAATTTAAATAGTAGTTATGTTTATTATGTTAGAGTTTCTACATATATTGATTATAATAAAGATCATTACAAAGTGTTTAGTACATATCATTTAATAGAATCAAGTGGTTCAAAACCAACCAATGTTGTTCCATATAAAGTGTCTAAGATTGAAGTTCAGCCATATTTATCAAAACCACCAACAATTCAATTGAATTGGAATGCTCCAAATACAAGTGCTGATGGTTATCCAGAAATAAATGGTGGAAAAGTTATACAGTTTTATCAAATTGATGTTTGTACAGATGAAAACTGTGATGATTATAACACTTCATTTATTTATATTAATAATGCTGATGATAATGAATGCATAGATGGATGTGAATGGTTTATTGCTCAACCATTGATAATGATTGAAATATTAAATGTTAGTGAAGAAATCCAGTTTAATTTCACTTATGAAGATGAATCTATTTCAATGAAATTACCAATAGAAAGTGCTGAATATTCTGAAACAGTTGCTGAAATAGCTGAATTGATTGATTCTGAAACATACTTCGACATTAGATACACTTATTATAATAACAATTACTATTTAACATTTAGTAACTTTACATATTCAAAAGTGAATGTTTCATCAATTGATTTAAATATAACTGCTGAATATAATATCAAACCAATTCATCCAGAAATGATAATACCTGGTACAGAATATTACATTCAAATTACACCATTCAATGAAGTAGGTAAAGGATATTCTGCAATATCAGAATCTGTTGTTCCTTACAGTTCACCATCAACTCCTGAAGATGTATTGGTCTATCCTGCTATTGACAATAAGACAGTATTAATGTTGAATTGGAGTGATACTATCAACAGATATGGTAGAGAAATAACAAAATATACAGCTTACTTTAGAATAATTCCAGAAAAAGAAGAAGAAATACAAGATGAAGAAACTAGTACTACATTTGTAGAAATGACTGAAACAGAAGAAAGTGAAGAATTAGTTACTGAATATCCAACAAAAGAAGAAGAAATAGGAAGTAATGAAAATAACAATAATAATGACAATGAAAATGAAGAAGAGGAAGAAGATGATATTTATTTATATGAAAATCAAACCATCAAAATTGAAGATGTAATATGTGATGGCATTCGATGTTGGGGAAATATAACAGGATTAATACCTGGTAAGAATTATTCAATTAAATTATCAGCAACTAATTGGGTAGAATCAAAGAGATCAAATATAGCTAAACCAAGCTGTTTAGAGATATATCCAAAATGTATTCCATTATCCATTCCAAGACAAATTCCAGGAAATGTCACAAGTTTCTATGTTGGAGGACATTCTGCTTATCCTAATTATTTCACTGAAAATGATTTAGTTGTTTCATTTGATTATAATAATACTGAAAGTGGTGTTATTCCTGAAGAATTGGAATTAGAATATAGTTATAGTAAAGATTTTAATCAAGAGAATGAAGTATTCAGTTTTACTCCAATACTAAATACAACAAATGTAATTATTAATAGTAATGGATTGATGCATTATGAATACATAATTAGAAACTTACAATCTGGTGTGAATATTTATGTAAGATGTAGAGTAAGAAATTCAATTGATTTTGGATTATACAATACTAACTATACAATAATCTACAGTCCATCAGAACCACCACCATTTGAAGTAAGACATGTTTCTGATGGTTCAAAATATGAACAAAGTACATCCATTGATTTAGTATCTGAATTACCAAGTAATACTCATGGAGGAACTGTTAATAGATTATTATGGGAAGTATCAACTAAAGAATTTGATAAAATTGAATATTTAACTCATCAAGTGGTTGTTAGTAATGATAGTTGTAATTATAGATTGTTATATAATAGTAAATACTTCAGTTGTAATATGAATTCATCAGTCTCAATTGAATATATACAGACTTGTATTCAGAATTTAGATTTGCCAGAACATGTTGAAGTGAATGGAACTAGTGATAATTATACTATTACATACTATGGAAATGCATCTCCTCATTTAAATATATCAGTGAAATATATTGTATCTGAATGTGAGAAAGAAGATGTAACAGTTGAAACAGTTAGTATATTTGAATCAACAACAAAAGAAGAATATCAAAATGGCGAATATTCAATTGGTCCTAACAGTTATCCACCTTTCTATATTCCAAGAATACATAACTTGAAATTCAATACTGATTATTATGCTAGAGTATATGCAAGAACTGCTGTTGGTTATTCAAAACCAAGTGAACCAATCCAATTCCAAACACAAAGTCAATCTCCAGATGCAGTAGAGAATTACAAGGTATTTTATGTTAATGAAACTACATTATTTGCACAATTTGATCCACCAAAATATATAGGAACTGGTGAAAGTTTGTCCTATAGAGTAGAAGTATCTTTATACAATCATTTTATACCTCATACATCCTTATATTTGAATCATATTGATAGTTATGTTACTGGATTGAATAGTCATACTTATTATTATGTCAGAGTTATACCAGTTACAACACAAGGCGATGGTACACCAGCATTTATACAAAATCCAATAACTCCTATGACAATAGCTGAAAAAGTTGATAATTTGAGTTTTGATAAGAGAGATTTAACAAGTGTAATATTGTATTGGAATAATACAAATGATGATTTAGACTTTGTTGATTCTTATTTAGTTGTTGTTTATCCAAAGAATTATACACAAGATTATCCACATGGTTTAAATAGAAAGATATTATTGAGAACAGATGAATCGAAACAAACATTTACTATAACTGTTGGTGGATACACAACTTATAGATTAAATTCAACTTGTTCTGCTGATGAAATAGTAAATGCATTACAAGGATTATTATCTGTTATAAATGTTAATGTTAAACTATATGATAGTGATAGTAATAATGATGAATCAACAACTGCTGAAGATGATATTACATCAACCTCATTATCAGATGAAAGAGTGTTTGAAATTGAATTTATTAATGATTTTAATGATTATGAAATAACTGTTGTGAATTGTACATTTGAGACAATAGTTAATGGAAGTGCTCCAATTGATTATAAGACTTATAAAACAAATACAACTACACAGTTCATAATAGAAGATTTAATATTTGGTCAAGAATATTTCGTTTCAATCCATTCACATAATAATTTAGGTTATGGCGAACATTCAGAATATTTAATTGTTAAATCAAAAGAAGTACCATTAGAACCAACATTTACATTAGAAAACTATAATTCAACAACAATAAAGTTGTTATATGATTAGCAACGCTGTAGATAATGGAAGTCCATTAACAAATTACATAATTACATATAATAATAAAGATGAAGCATTTAATGAAGAAGATAATATTGTGATTAATAAAGAAATTAATTATTATATTCAAACACTTACAATTGATGCAGCTAGAGATGGTTTAAATGGAAGTTTCTTTTTATATTATGGTGATGATTGTAAAGGTGATTATAATTATGATTCACCATTGTGTTATGATTGTATTAATGGTAATATTGATGAAAGTGTTATAACAATTAATAATAATAATAATAATGGTTTAACTTTATATCCAACTGAATTTGTTCAAATTAATGGTAAAGAATATAGAATTTGTGCAAAATCATTACAGAAAAATGAAAATACTAATAAAGAATATAGTATTTGTGAAATTGATGATATATTAAAACCACTTAATTTGACTGAGAATATAACAAGTGGATATATCTTAAGATTAAGATCATTTGTAAATGAAGTAACAATACATTCTGAATCAAATGAGATTGAAATAATTAAACCAGAAAATAATACATATGAATTATATACAAATGATTATATAGCCTTAGCTGATCCAACATTACCAGAATATCAATACACAATTGTATCAGAGATAAAAGGAAGGAATGGTAGAATAAAGTTAAGTCAATTGAATTCTCATACAATAGATATTGATCCAGAAATATATGGAGATAAAATACCATTATATTTAAAGCCAAGATCAAAGAAATTAGATATAAATATAATCAATGATATGATAGTGAAAAAAGCATTAGAATTTATCGATATTGTTGGAACAATTGATGTAAGCCAAGAGAATAAAGGAAATGGATATTTATGGAGAATTACACATATAGAAAGTCCATCAAAACCAAAACCATTATATATTAATCCATTAGATTTGAATAACGGTAAAGGTGATGAAGTATCAATAGAATTATATCCATCTGAAGAAATGTTAATAACTGATTTAGAAACAAATAGTATAGTTTATGTGAAGTTATCTGCTTGTAATGCAGTGGGTTGTTCTAGTGAAGTAGATTCTTCAATAGTAGTAATGACAATCTTAGCTAAACCACCAATTCATGGTAGAATAACACCAATACAAGATAAGTCAATTCACTTAGAATTTGAACCATCTGATAATGATGGAGGAAATGATTTATATTATTATATTGTAGAATGTAGTGCAAATGAAAACTATGAAAATAGTAGTAGAATATACAAATATCCAAGTGAATATAATCCAATCAAACAGATAGATAATGTTATTCTCTCAACTAAAAATTTAATAAAAGGTACATTTAGATTATCATATTCATCACAAATAACAAGACCATTATCTTGGCATGCTTCAAGTTTAGATGTTAAAAGTGCATTAGAAGAGTTATGTAATGTAGAAGAAGTTGATGTAATAAGACATAAACTAACAAATGGTTATTTATGGTCAATTACTTATGTAAATATGAAATATCAAGGAGATTTAAGAAAGTAATTTGAAAGTATATCAATTAGGTTTGTTATATGAAGATAATATGAAAGTAAATGAAGATGTAATGACAGTTAGAACAGTTAGAACAGGTGTATTACCATTTGATTATTTATATAAGTTTGAATCTTATGAAGAATATCCAACTATCTATTGTAGATTAACATCATACAGTGGTGAACATACAGGTGAAGAAGCTGTAGTGTATTATGATTATAAAGAAGAATTAGAATATGCACCAGTAGCAATAGAATATACATATTCATACCCAAATGCTACAACAATCACTATTGAATGGGAAAAATCAGATTTTGATGATGTTGATAGTTATTTTATAGAATATGATTTATATCCAACATTTATGATGAAATGTATAAATGGTAAAAACTGTTTACCAACTGATTTAATATCCTTAGATAGAATTGTATTAGGAAGTAATGTTACTAAATATGAAATACCTTACTTATATCCAGGTAAACAGTATTATGTCAGATTATATTCAAATTCAACTGAAACAGGAAGTGTAAGTAGTTATTACACTAATCAAACACCATTAATTCCACATGAGAATCCAGAAGCTCCATATGGTGATATTCATTCAATAACATCCAATTCTGCATTAGTTGATATGACAATATTAAATACTTCAGTTCCAACTGGTTCAAATGGTTATCATATTAATCATACTACTTTGTATTATCAAAATAGAGAAGTAACAGTATATGTGATAGAAATGAAGAGTAGTGAAATGAATAATACGTTTAGATTGAAATATTCTAATAAAATATCCAACTGTATTGTTGCTAATGATAGTTTAATAATGAAGAATGAAATCAGTTTATTAGTTGGCATTGAAAATGTAAATGTAATAGTTATTGAAGAAGAAAATGAAGAAGAAATGGTGAAATATCAAATATCAATTGATGGATTATTATCAACTGAAATTGAAATTGAATTTACAGAATGTGAAAATGTAATAGAAAATATTGAATCAATTTCAATTAGAAATATGAATAAAGGACAAGATGTATTATCATTAACAATAGTTCAATTTTATGTTGATAATATATATGAAAATATCAAATACAACTTCAATGATTATTCATTCACTATTGGTGTTGATTTTGAAGGAAGTTACATGTTATCAAATATTACAGTTTCAGGTGAAAAATATACAAACATTTTATATTATGATGAAGATAATAGTGATGATGATTGGGTTTTATTTGTTAATGAAAAGATACAAGTAGATGGAGTAGAATATATAGTATTGAAAGTAGAAGATGAAAGAATAATCATCAATAATTATTTAACTAGAAATATCAATGGTAGTGATTTATATCGAAAAGATAATTTGTTAGGAGAAATAACAAAATGTTCTGTAGAAGAAGGAAGAGATTATGTTGTTATTGAATATGAATCAGGAACAGTAAATTCAACAAAAAAGTCAGGTCATTATATGATCAATAACAATGTTGTTTCTTATAATAATTATACACAAATTCAAGTTAAAGATTGTGAAAGTATTGCTGGATTGGTTTATGTTGAAAAACAATCAAAACCAATTCCATATTGTAGTGATATTGAATATTTCAAAAATGAATTAGAATCATTAAATGGAATAGGAAAAGTAGAAGTTAATAGATATGGACCTGTTAATACAGAATGTAGTTATTTAGTTACATTTAAATCAATAATAGAAATACCATCATTTAGAATATATTCATTGAAAGAAGATAATCCAATGACTTCTACAATATTAGAACAATCAAATGAAAACGATATTACATATGATAAAGTTAAAGAGTTGAGTGTTGCAGTAAATGAATCACAACAATTAATAGTGGAATCTGTAGATGAAAATAGTATGATTGAACTAATATACAATGGATTATCTGTTAAAGTTCATTTCCCATTCTCTGATGCAGATTTGAAGTCATATTTATATGAATTATTCCCTGTTAGTAATATTGATGTATCTTATAAATTGAATAATGATAATAATAAAGGAATATATACAATCACTTATAATAACAATTTTATTTTTTTTAATAATAATTTGAAATGTAAATCATTAGATGAGAATGTTAAATGTGAAGTATCTGTAATTTATCATGGCGATTTGCCTGAATCACAATCATTATTTGAAGCTGGTGAATATGATAAAGAATTTTATGTTAAAGCATCAGTGACTAATCTTGATAATCAAGAGAATGATGAAATATTAACAAAAACAAATGTTTTACCAATGATGTATGAATATGGTTCAAAACCAAAACAACTCTCTAAATTAGATGTAAATATATTGAATGCAAGACAATTAGAAGTAATATACGAAGATAATAATAATGAAAATAATAATGTTGATCAATATAAATTGGAATGGTATACTGAAGAAAATTTACAAACTTCAACAATAGAAATATTAATAGAAAAAGGTGAAAATTCTGCATTTTTGTATGGTCAAATCCAGTTTAAATATTTCACTACAACTTATAAAATATCTATTGATTCTAATGAAACTGTAATAGCCAATGCAATAATGTCAATACCAGATATTTCACATGTTTATGTTTATATTAGACCAAGTTATAATAATGAGAGTTATAATTGGTTTATAGAGTTTGATTCTGATTTGACAATTAATTTGTATGATTTTGATATATTATATGATGAAGAAGTGTTGAAAGTGACAGTATTAAGAAGTAATGGTCATATAGAGAATTATGATTTTAAATATATAACAGCAACTAGTGAATATTGTCCATTATACACAGATTTAGATAGAACTGATTTAATTTGTCAAGATAATTTCAATTATTTCATGATATATGTTAATTATAAAGATACAGGAGTAATAGAAGGTAGTTTTGATTTGATTTATAACAATATAAAGATTGAGAAAATATCACTAAATGAAGTAAGTTATAATATTGAAGAGTTGTTATTAAAGAATTATGATTTAGTTACTAAAGTTACAATACATAATGATGATGTAAAGAATGTTAAGACTTTCTTAATTATAATTTATTCAACAGAAAAATTAGAAAGATTCTATATAGAATCCAAGAATACAAAAGCATTAGTTTCAATTTCATCAACCTTATATTATCAATGTAAATACATTTACAAAAGGAAATAACAGGAGAAATACAATTTGAAATTGAAGGATTAACAACTAAAGCAGCAGTATATGATGATAATAAAACTAAATTTGAAGATAATGTAGAGAGAGTGTTAAAAGAATTACCAATCATTAAGAATGTATATCCAATAATATACAAACCACAAGTAATATTACCAGGTAAATGGAGGTTATTTATTAAAAATGAAAAGAGTGAAGTTTATAATTTATATACATCCAATTATCTTGATTCAATAAAGAAGGATATGAAAATCATTATTGATAATACTGTATTTGTAGTAGAAAATGTAAATTCAACATTATCATACTATGAAGTAAGATTATTGAAGGAAAAGAATAATAATATTAAATATAGAGATATTAAAGTTATAAATGGAATAAATGTAATTCCATCAATAGAAAAAGAATATGGTTTTACGTTGTATTTGTTATTCCAAGATAGTAAAGTGCCTTATAAATATGTTAATATCGTTTCATCATTGAATAGTATTGGTACAGAAATCACAGTTTATAGACCAACAGGAACACCGAAATATATTAATGTAATAGGTAATAATTATAGAGAATCGACATTTATAGTAATTAGACAAACATCAGATAAATCTTTAAGTGGTTATTATGTAAAGATAGTTGATAATGAAAAGAAAGAATTTTGTAGTTCTTTAAGACAAGTGAATCAAGATATGATTGATTATTACAGTGAGAATTACAATATAATATTATCATTTGTTACTGATGGTAATACATATTATCAATACGAATTTATACATAGTGATGTTTATACTAACAAACCAATTAGCAATGAAGATGAATTGAAATTATTTACTGATAATGAATGTAAAAGTGTTGTTGTTGATAAGAGTGAAGAATATGAGATAGTATATA
This sequence comes from Proteromonas lacertae, assembly GCA_002245135.1. Lineage (NCBI taxonomy): Eukaryota > Bigyra > Opalinata > Proteromonadidae > Proteromonas > Proteromonas lacertae. The sequence goes on from NGBS01000587.1 coordinate 123,958, forward strand.
TTCCTAAATCAATTGAAACTGATTATGAATATAACTCTATTTATCAATATATATTACCAACATCTTATTATACTGTAAGAATATCAGCTGTAAATAAATATGGAGTTAGTAAACCTATAGAAATTAAGCATATTTATACAGAACCAAAATCAGATAGTATTCCAACAATACCAAGATCATTCTATGTAAAACCTGTGTTTAAAGGATTAGAGTTATATTATGATGAACCATTGTATTATGGTGAAGCAACTGAAATAGATAAATATATAACTCAATGTTCAACCAGTAGAGATTTCTCATCATTTGCATATTATAATGAAATATTGTCACAACATGAAATACAACAGATTGACACTAATTTACCATCTGGATCTGTAGTTGATATAACATTTGGAGGAAGAACAGTGAATTGGACATTAGGCGGTGAAGAAACAGGTTATAAATTGATGAAAATATTAGAAGATCTAACAGGATCAACAGTTTATCAACAATTCCCAATATATATTGATGGTAGATCAAAAGGTGGTATTTATAAATATACAATTACATTTAACTATACATGTGATAGTATTGAATTATTAAAAGTGAGAAGTAATGGTTAGACCATTAGAAGTTAGTCAATATTTAAGAGTGACAAGAATTCAGAGAGGAAAGTGTAATTTATCTCCATTTGAATTAACCAATGAAATTCAAACTTTAAAATTGACAATTAATAATGATGATGAATTTAAATTAACATTTGATGATTCAGATAAAACAGAAGTTATAAGATATGAAGGAAAAGATTTAACAGATAAATTACAAACAGCATTAGAATCATTTACATCAAGAATATCAAGAGTAAAAGTGAATAAAGTATCAAATGAAGATAATTTATATGAAATTACATTTACTTCCATTGTTGGTCATTTACCATTAATACATGTAGTTAATAATAATAATGTGAAATCAGAGAGTTATTACAAAGTAAGAGGTTTACAGAATAAAGATTATAGATTATATCCATTAGATTATAATACAACATATTATTGTAGAGTAAGAACATCATTAAGTGAATATACAAAACCAATTGAATATAGAAAACTAACAAGACCAACTCCACCACAGAATTTAACATTAGAAATATTAGGAATTGATTCAATAGCAGTGAAAATAATAGATTATGATTTTGAAGATGGATTTAAAGATGTTTTATATTATAGATTAACTTGGTATACACGCAGTGGAACATTTGCTATTCAATCAATTCAAGTAGAAGTTCCAATAGTTAGACAATATGAAGAACAAGATGTATATATTTCCAAATCATTAAATTACTTCCAATTATTCTTATTATCTGAAATAACTGAAGTATATGAAACAGATGTGAATGTTACAATATTATCGATGAAAATACAAAACGGATTAGAAAAATTTACTTTTATAACAGAATCACAAGTTGAATGTAAAGATGAAGAAGCATATATTCATTGTCATGTTAAAATGTTAAGTCATTATGGTGATTTACCAATATTAACAACCTATCCAGATGGAAATAGTATTATTTTACCAGATAGAGATGGTTCATCATTTGATTTTGGTGATTTTAGTATTTGTTATTCGGATTTATTCATTGAATGTACAGATTATATTCCATACAATGCTAGTAATGATGATGTGAAAGAAGCTTTATCATCAATTACTCAGATTGGACCAGTTGATGTGAGTAGATTAGATGAAAGAAATACACAAAGTACAAAATTCATTTGGTATATAACATTCTCCAATGAATTTAGAGATGTAAAGCCATTATACATTAAATATGATAAATTCATATTAAGTCAAGATAAATTAACTACAAAGTTAATGCAAGAATCAAAATGGGAAGAAATGCATCAATCTGAACCAATATATGATATTAGATATACTTACAACATAACAGGTTTAAGTAATAAAGTAACATATGTAATTGCTCAATCATACAATGATCAAGGATATAGTGAATATATTCGAAGTAGTCCAGTATCAATTATACCATGTGATATACCAGAAGTTCCACAAGATTTACATGTTATTACATTAAGTCAATCAATATTGAAGATACTCTTTAAACCTCCAGAGTTTAATGGAGGTAGTAATATACTTTATTATGTAATTAAATACAGTCAATCACAGAATAATCAGCCAAGAGTAATATCATTTGATTTGAATAGTTACATGTTTAGTGATTATCAAATGCAATCTAATGGTTATTATTACTACAATCTAAGAATTGAATATTCAGAAACACCAATATATATTACCGTTTCAGCTGTAAATGCAAGAGGAGAAGGTGAACCAGCCAGAACAATCGGTTATCCAGAGAAACAATTACCAGGAAATCCAACAATTATATCAGCAGAAGCATTATCAAGAAATGAAATAAAAATACAATGGAAACCATCTACAACAGAAGGTACAAATTATGGTGGTAATGGAGGTGAGCCAATAATGAATTATTATATAATATATGATAATTCACCAATGTTTTTAAATCCAACATCAATATCAGTACATGCTTCTTATAGAGAATATATTATTAATGATAGAGGTTTGAAGAAGTTTGGTAATCCAACTTATGTTCGATTATTCGCTAAGACATCATTTGGTGTAAGTTCTCCATCTAATAATATGAAAGTAGAGTTTAAAGAATCATATCCTCCAGATTTAATACCAAACATTACCGTTGGACCAAATAGTTATCCAAACAGTATTACCATTGTTTGGCCAGTTCCAAAATCATTTGGTGATTATATTCCATTATACTTCGAGATCCAATATATTAGAAATTCATTATTCTCATCAGAGACTGAATTAACTAGAAGATTGCTATCTGATGCTGTGAAAACAGGTAATTGGTATACTGAAAAGGTGTATATTAATCAAGAAGTACAATCTATTGATATAAATAAAAATGTGAATTATAAACAAGTTAGTTTTGACTTTTTATTACCAGTTAAAACACAACATATTACAATAAACCCATCATTTGAAAATATAAACGAAAAGGGAGAATTACCAGTAGTACAATATACAACACAAGGTATTGATACAGATTCAACAGTGATGAAGATTCAAATAGGCAATGTAGAAAGTGATTATTATCCACAGAAGTATATATTTACTGCAAGTAGTAGAAAACACCCAACTCAACAACAATTTGTATTTACTACACCATTCTCTCCATCTATTTATGATATTACATTCAAAGATAAAGAAGCTGTAAATACAGTTTATACGTTTGATAAATCAGATTGTGGAAATACACCATTAATTACTGTATTAGAGTATTCATTGTATTACAATAATACATTACATACATATCCATTAAAGACAGTAAAAATAGAAAAATGGGATGAATTAGAAGGAAAATTGTTAGAATTGTTTGAGAATAGACCAACATATATTAAAGAATATGAAGAGAATGAAGATTTAATCAATTGTACAATAAGCGAAGATAATAATACATATGTATGTGAATTTAGTGATTTATTTACTGAATTTAAATTAACATCAAATGCAAAACCAACTTGTTTGAATAGAACAATTGTAGGTCATGTTATTGCATCAAATACTGAATATAAAATAGAATTTAATACAACAGATATTGTGTCAAATAGAAATTATTCGACTAAATCAAATGAAGTTTCAGTAATATTTACTTATGGAACATCAGTAGATGATTTATCAAAAATGATTAATGATATTTTACACTGTGAAAATTGTTTAGAAATTGTGCCAAGACCAATAGATGAAAGTAATGGAGTTGTCTATCGATTTATATATAATACTGAAGGATCATTCCCACAGCCACAAGTTTATCAGAAGAATACAGATAGATTAATTGAAGAAGGTGAAGATGAATTTAGTAATGAATTAAATGTAGAAGAAGTACAACATAGTTCATTCATTAATGATTTTATATTATCAATACATTATGAAAATGATGAAAAAGAATATAATATAACAATTCCATCATTTAATGAAAGAAGATTGTGGAATGATAGTTATAATTACGTTGAAGAATATAATGATGTATTATGTGAAGAGTGTAATATATTAGTTAACCAATCATTGATCAATATAGAAAATAAATTCTATTCAGGTGATTTTATATTCGAAATATTATACGATGGTTTTGCAGGTAGATTTAATAATGTTGAAGATGTTGAAAGTTTTACTAAGAATGATTTAATTGTTGAAGAAATAAATACTACCTTTATATCAGTTGATATTGGATCTCAAGTAATAGGTAATTTCAGTTTTATATTGAATGATGATAGAGACAATAATGTTACTACAAACATGACATATCTTACTGATTTTGAAGAGTTAATTGATGGAATGGAGAAGTTATTAAATGGAATATTTGGTGTAAGAAACTTTTCAATAACCAATTTAACTGAATTTGATAGAGATTATGGTATAGTCATTGAAATTACTTTGAATTCAACTGAACTAAGAGGCAAACAACCAGAAATGTTTATTCAGACTTATTTGGATGATTCAAACATAAAGCTTGAGGCTATATATGGAAGTTATTTCACTGGTGATTTGAAATTGAAATATACAAATAAGAATATCGTCAGTATTCCAATAGATTTAACACCCGAAGAATTAGTATTGAAATTTGGTGAATTATATGGAGTTCAAGGTTATAACAATACAATGGAAGTAGAGGTTGATGTAATTGATAAATATATGAATGTAAGAGAATGGATAATATCTTTAAATGACAATGTATTAGTGAATAATTCAAAAGAATATGTATGGGGACCTTTAACATTTATTAATGATCCAATACCAACAATAATCAATACACCATTATTTGTAGTTGATAATATTCCAAGAAATAATCCAAATGTAGTAAATATAACCTTACCAATGATGGCAGTTAAACCATCAGTTGATGATTATAGATTAAAAATTGATACTACAAAGTGTATTACTTGTTCTAGTAAAACAATAAGATATTCATTACCAATACCATACAATGCAGATGAACAAACAGTGAAGAATATTCTAGAAAGATCTGATAATATTGGTAGTGTAGAAGTAACTAGAGAAGATGTGAATGAAACATCAGGACAATATACATATTACATTACATTTACTGAAGATATAAATGGTGATGGATATGGATCTTTATGTTTAGAAAACAATGAAGATTGTAAACCAATTGAAGTATATATGCCTAATGAAAATAGAGTTTTAGAAGATATTATTCCACCAACAAGTGAAGTAATATCCTTAGGAAAGTCATTGTTTGGAACATTCAAAGTTGATATTTATTCATTACCAAGTCCAGATAATTGTACATTTGAAATCGATGTAGATTCTGATTATGAAGTTGATATTGAAAAGAAGATATATACAAGTTGTTCATTCATAAAGAAAGTAAAAGTTGAAATAGAAAGAAATAAATTCAATTTACATACTTATCATATCTATTTCATTAGAAGAACAACAAATATCCCAGCAACATCAGGATTATTTACATTTACTACAGAATCTAGTTTGAAATATTTGAAATCATTATCAACTGTAAGATTATTATCATTACACGAAAAAGGAGAAGAAGATGAAAATGATGAAAAGAAAGTGAGAAGACAAATACTCTATTCATCATTATTAAAAGAAGGATTAGGAAATGTTACAGTAGAGACTGTGGAAGGAATAGAAGCAGCAACAGATACATTAATATTTGAAGTAAGAACACATAGAGGTATTTCACCAATAGTAATTGAATTTAATAAGACTTTTACAATTGAAGATCTTGTGAATCAAATATTAGATGGAAATTATTCAGATAGTCAAATTAAAATATTTGTAGAAGCTAAAGAGATTGGTGACGGATGGGATAATGAGGTAATAACCTCAAAATCAGCTTTAGGTGGTTATAGATTTGTATTTACAGTATTATCAAATCCAAGTATTAGTGATTCAGCAGCTTATCCAAGAGGTACTTGTGGTTCATCAACTGCATTATCAATTGAATATAATAACAATAAATTATCACAAACACTAGTACAAGAATGTAATTCAGAAATAACATCTTATGATAGAATGTATTTAACATATAAAGATAAGAAATCATATATATATCCATTGAGTTTAGGAGAAACACAATTCTTATCTGATTCAATATCAGATTTGACTGAATTGGGAAAAATACAGATTATTAATGTTGAAGCATCATTTAAAGAAGAAGTGAAAGATGTTTTAGGAGATATAAATAGAGGTGAAATTGTATTTAAAATGAATAAAAACAATAATGATAAATCATTAAAATCTGATTTAGTTGAAGGTGATGAGATATTAATCGACAGATTTGATAGTGAAAATTATGATTATGATGTGAATAATAGACATATTCTATTATCTAAAGAAAATACAATTACATATGATAATATTATTACATTCTCAAGTATTGATAAAAGATTGATTAAAACTGGTGATGTGTTGTATATTAAAAACACAAAATATACAATAAAGAACGATTTAATTCCAACAGCAACATTTGATTTGAATGTGATTGATGGGAAATCAGTTGGTTTTATATTCAATGGAATAGATTCAGAATGTATTAATGATATATCAGATGCAAGTGAAATAGAGAATAGATTAAAATCAACAATATTTGAAGGTAAAGATATAGAAGTATTGAAGAATAATACTAATAACAAATTAACAATTTATTTCTTAGATTCATATTATTATAATATAAATATTACTCAAATGGTACAAAATATATCAATATATAGTTGTTTATCTCCGGAATTAGTAGAAAATGAGAATTATGCAATAGAATTTGAGTATTATGTTACTTCTTATATCTCATTACAACATAATAAAAAGAGTACAGAATGTTTATTATATTCAAATAATGAAAATATAAAGAATAAATTGAAGGAATTATTAGTTGATACAACTGAAATAATGGAGATAGTACATATTGAATATACATTCAGATATTATAAAGATAATATTTATCATTTGAAATTTGTATTAAATGTATTAGAACCGTTAGATTTTGATATCGAAGAATTTAGAAAACAATTTACCATTGTTAATTGTACAGAAATATCATTACATTATTTACCAGTAAGAGAAATATATGAGAATGTATATTCAATTGAAGATGAAGAGTTTACAGTTAGTTTTGGTGGTAAATCAATTACATTAGATTTAGAATCACAAACAATAACATCAGTACAAGAATCATTAACACAATTCTTAGGAATTGTAGATAAAGTAGAAATAATTTATTCTAACAAGACAAATGAAGAAAAAGAAGAAAGAATAATGAAAGAATCAACTGAAGATGATAAGAGTAATTTGAATGGTGTTTATTTCTATATTTATATAACATGTGATGGATGTTTTAATAATAGTCTATTTGATATAAAGAATGGTGAAATGTTGATGAAGAATAACTACAGTAATGAGAATGTGATGTTGTTATATGAAATGATATTTGATTATCCAATAACTATTATGGATAATATTGTGTATAGTTATTCATCAAAAGTTAGTAATAAAATAACTGATGTTTTACCAATAAATGAAATTTACAGTTTAGATAATAAAGTTGTATTTAGTGTAAATAAAGAAAAGGAAGATGAAATGAATAGAAAATTGTTCTATTATTATAGTAATATTGAATCAGAAGATACTTACATAACTGTAGAAAAATACAACTTTATTGATATATTATATAATAATAATTCTAATCCATATTCATTCTTATATCATGGAAAGATCAGTAAATGTATGAGTTATGAGGAGATTAATACAGAATTACCACTTCTATTAGGAATAAAAGATTTAGTAGTTGAATATGATGAATATAGTCACATTTATTTGATTGATAGAAATAATGAGTTTATTGTTAGTGATTTATATATGAGAGAATGTCCTAAAGTTAATCAAAATGAAAAGAATATAACATTATCATTCTCATTATATAATGAAAATACTGACAGTATGAGAGGAATAAGTGAAAAAGAAGGATTTTATATTATATTAATATCTGGTAAGAAAATGGTAAAATGTCATTCTGAGAGTGGATGTGATAAAGAAGAATTGAATGAATTAATTGATGGAGTAAATGTTACAGAATCTTCTATTAAAGAAGATGAACTAATTATAGCTTTTGATACTAATGAATTGATAGATGAATTATTATATACTTACTACAGAATTGAATCAATTAAAGATGAAGATGAAGAAATTGAGGTAATAAATGATATATCTGATTATGATGATGATAAGAGTGAAAATAATTATAATAAAGTATTATTAGAAGATGTATGTCCAGATAATACAATCAAAGCAAATGGAAAATATAGAGCATCATTATCTTATAGATTCAACAGTAGTTGCTATGAAAGTTATGAATTAGAAGATTTACAAAATGAACTAACAAAAACAAAACAAATAGGAGTAATATTATACAATAGAAATAATGAAATAGAGTTATATGTTAATAGAAAACTAAGTAAACAATTAGAAATTGAATTTAGAGGATATAATGATGAAGGATGTAATGGTAAGGAGAATATTTATAAATATGCAATACCAACAACTGATAATGAGAATGATTATAGAATAACACCCAATGAATGTCCATTACCTGTAAGAAATGTTGATATATATAAATATCAACAATCTTATATAGTCAAGAGTATTGATTATAATAAAAACACAATCACAATTGATCCTCCATACAATGGTGCATTTAGTAGAAATCTAAAGATTTATAGAGAGAATGGTAAAGTATATAATATCAAATACTTATCATTATATGATAATGTACCATTAATGAATATAACAATAATACCATATAAGAAAGATAGTAATATAAATTATAAAGTAAAACAATATGTAGAAGCTTATATACCAACATCATATGTTATAAGAGATTTGGATAATACATATTATTATATTAGAATGAGAACTTCATCATATGATGATATTGGTTATATCTACAAGAGTGATTGGTCAAATGGAATTATTTACAAACCAAAATCAAAGTTATTACCACCAACAAATGTTGTAGTAGATAGATCAATAAGAAGAGATCAAGTTGCAATGATTAAAGTGAGTGATGTGGCGATATATGAAAGATATAGATTAAGTATCAATGCACCATTAACACAACAATTATATACAATAGAAACACCATTATCAGGAAGAATATTAGAAGATAATAATGAAGTGTTTAACTTCACAATACCTGATTATTTATATATCAATAGAACAATTTCCTCAAATGATAATATAATTAATATTAAAGTAAACAATATCAATGAAGTAGATTTTGACTTTGTTACTGGTACAATTCCTTTAATAATTGATAATGATAAGACAATATGTTTGAAGTTTAATCCAAATGATAATAATTTTGAAGATTTATTAGATTTATTATTACCATATGATGAAGAAGAAGAAGATGCATTTGTATTTTTAGACTCATTTGAACAATATTTCAAAGTTACAATTGTAATAAAATCTAATGTTAAATTACCTGTTATTAAATTGAATGGTATTGATGGAGAATGTAATGGTTCATTATTAGCAGTATCAGAATTAACAATATTAGAGGGAAAATCAATGAGTGAGATGAATTCATTTGATTTTAATAATTTAATATCATTTTTACCTCATACTTACAACAGTATAGGTGGAAGAATGGTTAATGATGGAAAAGTGACTTATACAATATCATCACAATACAGCAGAATACCGTTAATACAATGTACTAATTGTAATATAACAGAAGTAATAAGAGGTAATATATTAACAGGTAATTTTAGTATTTATTATAAAGAAAAAGAATGTAGTGTATTATATCCACCAACTAAATTAGCAATTGAGAAATGTTATTATGAATTATTTAATTTAGAAATACATGTAACATCAATGAGATTAAGTGGTAATGGAATAGAAATGATTATTGATTTTAGAGAAATAGGAAATAATGGAGAGTTTATTATTAATGATTCTAACTTGGATGGTTATAGTATTAAAGCTCAGATAGAACCAGTAATTGTAAGTTCAATAGTAGAAGGTAGTTTTACATTAAAATATGGTAGTAAAGTATCAGAAGATATTAATATTGGAATAAATGAAGAAGAATTAACTGAAATATTGAATGAATTATACAGTTTAAATACAATAAAAGTTTCAAAAGGAAATGATGAAGAAAATGAATATTATGTCACATTTGTTGATTCTACAGTTGAATATAAATTACCAATAGTTGATAATACAGATAATTTGAAAGGAATAAAACCAAAAGTGTCAATATATGAAGTTCAATCAATGATAGAAACAACAGATACAGAATTATCATTGTCATTTAATCCACCAAAAGATATTACCCATTTGAAATATTACAAAGCATATAGTGATATATCAGAATATTATAATACATCAAAATTACAAAGTTTTATTTACAATGACTATTATACAGTTTATTACACTCAATATTTGAAGTTTGAAGAAGGTAATTGTAGTTATACAAAGAGAGATTATTATAATCTAAGATATGGAGATGAAACAACAGGAATATTATATCATAACTCACCAATATCAGATATGAGAGGAGAATTAGAAAAATTAGAGAATGTAAATATAGTGAATATAGAAACAGTAGATTGTATTAAACAAGAAACAACTCTGTCAATATGTATAAACGAAATTGGAGAAATAGAAATGAATGATACTGAAAGTGGTGATGATTTGACATATTTCAATAAATTCTATATATTGAATAATGGTAGTTATTATTTATGTTATATGGAAGAAGGTAGAATCTATTGTGATGATAGATCAAAGTCAATAATATCAAAATGTGAAGATTTAGATGAGAAAGATGATAGTGATACTAATATTTATATAGACACAAATTGTGAATATAAATTTGAGTTTACATCAGTAAATAAACCAATGATATTGGAAGTAATAAATCATATATCATATTGTAATCCAATTATAACTACAAATCCATGTATTAAATGCATGCAAATAAGAAACTTAAATTCTGAGAATGAATATTATATCAAAGTATCAGCTGTTAATACTGAAGGTCAAAGTGAATATCAAGAAAGTGAAAAATCACCAATTAAACCATCATCAATACCATCAGAACCGTTAAATGTAACAATGGTATCGATGAGTAAATCATCTATAAAAGTAAGTTGGGAAAGACCAAAATCAACTGGTGGATTAGATATAAATAAATATATCGTACAAATATCCTATTATTCTGATTTCAATATAATACTACAAGATTTAGAAGATGGAACAATACCATTCAAAATGTCAGTAGTATTTAATAATCTAAAACCAAGTATGGAGTATTATTCTCGTGTATTAGCTTACAATGATATATCTTATGAAGTAGCAAATATAGAATTGGAAGGTAAATGGGGTGTATGTGAATATTCATTAGAACCTGTTGATTTATTACCTGACTCACCATTGACACTGAGAATATTGAAATATGATGAAACAACTATAAGAACAATGATTTGTAAACCAGAAAGAAATGGTGGATTCGAAATAGATAAATTCTATTTGGAATATATTGTTAGTAAAGAAGAAAATATTGAAGAAAGTGATGAAGACTATATTTCCTTAACAATTCCAATAACAACAAATACAATTACCTATCCTCATCCAACAATAAGAAATGAATATGAATATTTATATGATGTTAATAAGTTAAAGATTAATAATTATTATAAATTCAGAGTTTGTTCACATACAGCTAAAGGTAATAGTAGTTGGACTTATTCAACTCCAGAAGTATTATATTTATCAAAATCAGAAGTGAATAATGAAGATTATCACTTAGAAGTTAATGTAAATGAAATGACAGAGACTATGAATCATAATATTACAGTTAGATGGAATTCAGTCAATAATTTGAATGTTTCACATTATAATGTGATATTCTATCAAGCAGATGCATTTATTCCAACTGTTCATCAAATTACAATACCAAAATCAGATTCTAATTCAATTACAATGAATTATATATTTGATAAACAATATTCAGCAACAATCAGTAGTGAGAATTATAAAGATTTAGTAAAGTTCAGATATGAATTAATGACATTAATTCCACAGATAGGAAATATCAAAGTTAATACAATAGACTCTGTTAGTAGTTATATTTATACAATAACATACTTAGATGAAATAGAAATTCGTGATGTTGATGTAAATGGTGGAACCTTTAAAAGAATATCAGATGGAAATCCAATCAATGGAAATCATGAAGTTCAAGAGATTACATTGTTATTATCATCTCCAACAAGACCATATATAATATATAATAATGAATATATTTATGGTGATTATATTATTGTGTCTGAATCAAATAAATGTGATGATATTATAGACAGAGTAAAAGCTTCATTTGAATCAATTCGATATTTAGGAGAAGTAGAAATAAAGAATAAGAACAATAATCGAAATAAGAATGAATGTGTATTTTTAATAGAATTTTTATCAAGCTTTGATGACATACAACAGATTTATATGGAAAGTGGTTCTACTGTTAAAGATTCTACATTATTATATTCATTAATTGTTGCTGAAGGCACATCAGTTGGAAGAAAACCATATTTATATAATAAATACACAGTTGAATCTAATAATAAAGATGTGAAAATCAATAAATTAACAATCAATGAAAGAATCTATTCCAATCGAAATTATTCAATCGAAATACAAACATGTTATAGTAATAATTATTGTACAAAATTAACTAAACCAACATTATTCAATGTAAAACCAACTAAACCATCTGAACCACAGAACTTATATGTAGAAAAGAGTGATTTATTAAATTCAATATCAGTTCATTATGAAGAGCCATTAGATATAGGTCATAATCCAATACAATATTATATGATAGAATTAAGTGATAATTTGAGATTTTTACCATCTTATAATCGATTAAATATAAGAATAGATGAAGATTTTATATATGAAAGAAATGTAATTGGATGTAAAGAGAGTAATTATGAAATATATTCAATCTGGTCATTATTTGTTCCTCAAAATGATGTAAATGACTTTACACTAACAGTTAATTCAACTGTTGAATCAACTACAGTAAACTTGAGTAATGAATTAGTTGGTTTAAGAAAAGAAGAAGCAAATGGTAATATATATGGAGATAATAGTGGTAAAGGATCAATACAATCTGCCTTAGAATCATTGGAATATATAAATGAAGTTAATGTTGAAACAAATACAGTAGAGAATGGAAGATTATTTATAATTACTTTTATTGATCCAGTGCAAAATATAACATTATCTTCATCAAATGAAAAGATTATATTAGAAAGATTATCATATTCGTTTGAATCTCCTTCAAGATGTAGTAACACATTAATAACCATAACTGACTTAAATCCAAACCAAAGATATTTTTTAAGAGTTGCAGCCTATAATGGATTTTTATTATCTGATTATGCTACAATAACAAGTCCAATAGAAATAGTCACAATTCCATCAATAATCAATGATTTGAAGGTTTATCCATCATCTGATACTAGTTTATTAGTTCAATTTACAAAAGCAGAAGAAAATGATTTATATGTAATTGAATGTGATAGTTCAAATGATTTCGATAGTAATAAAGATAGTCCATTTATAATTAATGGAAAAGCATTCACATCTGAATATATCGAAGTGGTATATAATAACAATAGTGATATAATGTTATTACAATTGAGATTATTACAATCAAGAAGTGAAGTAAATGTAACATTTAGACAATTAATAAAAGGACAAGAATATTATATTCGATTGAATTCTCACAGTAGTATTGGATGGGCTGAGCCAACTAATTATGTAATGGAAATACCACAAGGAATACCAGAAATGCCTCATTCAATTGATGTAGGAATAACAGACGATCATAGTATAACAGTAAGAGTTAATCCAATCAAACCAGTAGATGTGACAATAATAGGATATATAATAGAATATGACGAAAGTATAGAGTTTTTAGAGCCAAAAGAAAAGTATTTGAATATTACTAATAGTTATTCTTTAACAATAAATGAGCTATATACAAAACAGAAATACTATTTTAGAGTTAGATCTGTCAATAAATTTGGAGTTAGTGAATGGTATAGAAATTATGAAAGTTATGAACCTCATATTGTTGCTCCTGGTTTTGCAATTATCAAATCATTTTACAATAGAGGTAAATTAGTATATTTGAAAGTAGAAGCTCCAATAGTTCCGCATCATGGCATCTGGTGTTCTGGTAGTTTGAAAGCAGAAAAATGTAATATTCATGTATTAGAAAATGGTGAAAATAGTAGTATAGCTGATGGTGGAAGTAAAATAATTAGATATGTAGTAGAATATTCATTAGATAAAGAATTCAATAATTCTAGATTATTTAACTATGAATTACAGGAAGATGGAATTTATGATTGTTTTATCAGTTTGAGTGTTCCATATGATGGAGAATGGTATTTCAGAGTATATGCTGAGAATAAATATGGAAGAATGGTATATTGTGATAAAAGTATTGATGAAAATAATGATTGTAATGGAGAAAGAGTAATTATAAATACATAAAAACTATTATAGATAATATTATTATTAAATTTGTTTTTTTAATGAAATACAAATTCAAATAACAATTTTATAATGAATTTAAAGTAAAATGATTTTAATTGTGTTTTGTCTATATTTTCTTTTACAGCTACAGATATTAAATAGTGTATAATCTTTTAATCTTTTCTTTAACATTTTTAATCCTTTTTCACCCATTCCAATGTCTATTTAAAATATAGAATTCATTAAATACTTGAAAGATATAGTGATGAAGGAGTCAATTAATACATTAGATCTGTTTAATTAACGAAATATGAGAATAATTGATATTCATATCGGCTTCAAAAAATATAGAATTTATAGTAATTCATGTTTTACAAACACAATTCTCAAAGAATGATAGTTTGGTGATTATATGTTTGTGAATGATTAGTTTAAGAACATTATAAGATATACATATTGTTACTTCTGTATGTATTAGGCTCTTTTCTTTCTAATCACGATTTTCATTATAAAATTCGATTTTCACATTATTTTGATTATATTCAACAGATTTATAAAGTTTAATCAGTATTAATATTTCGATTACACATATCTCTAATGGCAAATGTCTATTTTAGAGTTTTAATATTTTAATTCATCAAAAGTGACATTATTCTTTTCATTTATAATGTTTATGAGTTTGTTTAATCATTCTAACTGTGTTACAGCTCAAAAAAAGTTATTCCAACCCATCATTCTAACCCATTTTAAATTCTATTAAAATGGCTGAAACTTCTCCAGAGGAAGTGAAAATAGTAGTAGAACCTACTCCAGCTGAAGAAGAGAAAGAAGAGAGACCAAAATCAGTAATAAAAATTGACGTATAGAGAATTTATATAAGATTCAATAGAAATTTTGTTTTAATGCAGAACAACTTGCTCAACCTAGTGCAGAATACCAAAATGCATTATTTGATTGGCAAGGTACTAATGGTGGTACAAAGAATCTAAATAATACCTATGGAGGTATAGAGGGACTTGCTGAATGTTTAGGAACTGATTTAAATAATGTATATAAATAATATTGAATAATATAATTTGCATCTAGGGTTTAACAACAGCTGATGCAAAAGATCCAAAGAGAATAGATAGTTATGGTTCAAATAAAAACGAGCAAAGAAAGCCAGTTTCATATTGTTCATTAGTAAAAACAGGTTGTGAAGATTTCACAGTAATTGCTTTAACAGTTGCTGGTATTTTCTCTATAATCACAGGTATGATTGGAGAAGGACCTGAATTAGGTTGGTTAGATGGAACTGCAATTATTATAGCAGTGTTAATCGTAGTAAATGTTGGAGCAATAAATGATTGGCAAAAAGATAGACAATTCATAAAACTAAGTGCAGAAAATGCGAAATCAGATGTGACGGTAATACGAGATGGTGTAAAACAGACAATTTTAATCGATGATTTAGTAGTTGGTGATATATTATATATATCAGGAGGAAATACAGTACCAGTGGATGCAATCTATGTATCAGGAGATGGTATAAAAATGGACGAATCAAAACTAACCGGTGAACCTGATCAATTAAAGAAAGACCATGAACATCCGTTTATTGTATCAAGTTCAGAATGTTTTGACGGTAAAATGACCTGTTTAGTGACAGCCGTTGGTCATAACAGTGTGTATGGTAAAATGAGAGAATTAATTGAAGTAGCCCATGAAAGAACTCCATTGCAATTGAAATTAGAGCATTTAACAGGTGTATTATCAATAGTTGGTGCAATATTATGTACTATTACAGTTATAGTGATGGTTATTGTTCATGTAGTGAATTATGCTAAAGGTAATGGTACTGTTGATGAAGAAGGTAATCCTGAATGGACAAAATCCAATTGGTCACAATTAATTCAATTTGTAATTGCAGGTATAGCTGTATTAGTCGTAGCTATACCTGAAGGTATGCCATTAGCTGTAACTATTGCTTTAGCTTATTCAGTAAAGAGAATGATGAAAGATAATAATCTCGTTAGACATTTAAATGCTTGTGAAACAATGGGTGGTGCTAATAATATATGTAGTGATAAAACTGGTACATTAACTCAAGGTAAGATGACAGTAATGCAAGGATGGTTCTTAAAAGATACAAATGACCAAAATCAAACTATTTTCTTAAATAAATATGTAAAATTAACAAGAGAAGAAAGAGATGAATTTATTCAATCATGTAAAGACATTCCCAACCAATTTAGAGAATTAGTTATAGAAGATAGTATATTAAACAATGATGGATTTATTGATAAGAAAGAAGGAAAAGAAGTGCCAGTTGGTAGTCCATTGGATATTGCTTTAATAAACTGGTGCAGAGAATTAGGTATAGAATATACAGATGTTAGAAAGAAATTCCCTTTATTAGATTCTACTAGTAGTACAAATAAAGAAGACAAATCAGTAGGTATTGTTAGTTCATATCCATTCCATTCAAATCGTAAAAGATCCTCTGTTGCTATTAGATTACCAAATGGTAAATATAGAGTATATGTAAAAGGTGCTCCAGATATGTTATTGAGATTATCAAAGAATATATTAATAGGGACTGGAGTAGTGCAAGAATTAACAGGATTCTTTGTAGAAGGTCAACATGGTACAATTGAAGGTGAAGGAACTAGAAGAGTAATAATGGAAAATTGTATTGCTAAAATGGCTCGAACTGGTTTGAGAGTAATTGCTTTAGCTTATCGTGATTTTGATGATGTTCCTGATTGGAAAGAAATGAAAGAATATGATGTTGATGAACAGAAAGGAGTTGGTAATTGTCCAGTAGTTGAAGAAGATTTGACATTCTTAATGTTAGTTGGAGTTCAAGATCCAGTAAGACCAGAAGTTCCTGGTTGTGTTGAATTGTGTCAAAAAGCAGGAATTAAGGTAAGAATGGTAACTGGTGATTCAATGGATACAGCTCAATTCATTGCTAAACAATGTCATATATTGAAATCAGGTGGATTAAGAGTAACAGGTGCTAAATTTAGAGATGATGTTGGTGGATTAGTATTACCACCTCATTTTGAACATGAATGTCATTGTCAAGATTTATCGAATGATCCTGCATTTAAAAAAGATTGGTTTAGTCCTCCACAACCTGTACATTATCATTATCCTGCTATTGTTGGACATAAAGATGATGCTTATTGTTGTAATTGGACTACTGAAGCTATTTCTGCTAGAGGAGGTATTACTAAATGTACAGATGAATGCAAACAAAGAGGATGTAGATATCAAATGTCTGATAAAGATAAGAAGAATAAATCTGCCGAAAATAAATATTTAGTTGTGAAGAATCAATATATATTTGATAATTATTTACATAATCTTCAAGTTATGGCTCGATCAGCTCCAACCGATAAACATTTATTAGTTAGTGGTTTAATGGAAAGAGGGCAAGTTGTAGCAGTAACAGGTGATGGTACAAATGATGGTCCTGCTTTAGCTAAATCAAATGTAGGTTTTGCAATGGGAATTAGTGGAACATCAATCGCAAAAGAAGCTTGTGATATTATACTAATGGATGATAACTTTGCATCTATTGTAAAGGCAGTTAAATGGGGTAGAAATGTATATGATAATATGAGAAGATTCTTACAATTCCAATTATCAGCTGCATATTCTGCATTATGTATGACATTTATATGTGCTTGTGTGATAAATGAATCTCCATTAACAGCTGTTCAAATATTATGGTTTAGTTTAATTATTGATACTTGTGCTGGTTTAGCTTTAGCTACAGAATATCCAACTGATAATTTATTAGATAGACCTCCTTATCAACCTGAAGAATCAATTATTAGTAAGATTATATTCAGGAATATTGCCTCTCATTCAATCTATCAGTTTATAGTCGTTATGTTTTTGATATTTAAAGGTCATGATATCTTTGGTGTTCCTTGTGGTATTAGACTTGGGCATGGTGCTGCTCCAACTGTACATAAGACAATCGTATTTCACGCATTTATACTAATGCAGTTGTTTAATGAAATTAACTCTAGAAAAATAAATAATGAGTGGAATGTATTTGATGGAGTGTTTACAAATTTGGCATTTGTTGGTATGGTAGTATTAGAGACAGGATTACAGTTTGTGATTATAGAAATAGGTGGAAGACCATTGATGGTGACTGGATTAAATGGAGTACAACATGGAATGTGTATATTAATTGGTTTTATGGAATTTATTGTTGCTCAATTATCTAGATTAGTTCCAGCTGATTGGTTTATGTCAATTGGTAGTAATGAAAGTACTAAGTTGTTTGAACATAATTTCTTGGTTGGTACTAGAAGTAAATTAAGTTCCAGATTACCTGGAATGGATGGAATGTCCAATGGTGCTAAGAAAATATTTTAATTATAATTAAATAAAAACTATTAAGAAGAATATTTTTTAATATATTTATTGTTTTTGATAAAGACAATTTAACACTATATTCTTATCTAATATATGAAAGAAATGAAGATTTATTATAGAGTGATGTTTTTTATATGCTAAAATAAGATTATACAGCTTTCTTCATTAAATAATCTATTATTATAAGTTTTTAATGGTTATATAATAGAAACAGTATTTTATTACATCCAATTACCAATATTCATTACTACCTCGAATTATCAAACCAATATGTCTTAGAATATACTATGCAAGTCAGCGGATATTAAATATTTGTTATATTCCTATTTATATTCCTTCATCTTGTTTTTGTCACTTTGACTCTATTTTGTGAGTAATACAAAATGAATTATTCTCAACAATCAAGCAACTTTGTTATTTATAGATAAACTAATCTATAGAAACAATAAATTTAAAAAAAGAAATTACCAATAAGAGATAATTTCAAAATAATTATGCTATATTATAGCCCAATGTATTATACATATTCTGACAAATTTTTATTTTTTAATTCTTTATAGTTATCGAGAAAAAACGTTTTAAAATCATGAAAATCACATGAAAGTTTTTTTGAAGTGTAACGGATAAAAATCTATTTTTATGAAGGTGTTTTTGTTTTTGGTAGTTGTCTGTTTTGTTTGTTGTGATAGAATAAAATTGAGGCAATATGCTGCAGATATAAATCCTATGTCTGAAGATGCTCATTATCAGTTTACGACAAGCAGTTATGAAACAACTTTCATGGTAATGTTTAAAGGAGTTTGCATGTATTTTTTTCTTGGTGTTGTTATTTTTATAGTGACCATACTTACAAAATCCTATTTGAGTATCTAGGTACTAATGAGACTGTTGAATTTACGGAGAATCTAGCTATGTTTTTTAAATATCCAGGAATGGAAGGATACCAGACATTAACAGAATATAATTTTACTATATTCAAAGGAGATTTCACGCCATGTGCAGTTGGTATTATATTTAGCGAATATTTCCGTATATATTCTACATTATTTTAATTTTATAAATGAAAATAGCTGAAGAAGATGATAAGGAAGTATTTGTTTTAAGCGACAATGAAACATCAACATATTCTGATGAAACTAGTGAAGAAACAGTGAAATATTATAGATATTACCTACCTTACAAATCAGTACAGTATATATTATGTATTTTATCACCATAATAGTTTATCAAAAGCAACTTATATTGGCATAAAACCATTAACCGAAGAAAATCCAATTACAGGAATATATGTAAGTTTAACTCAATATCCAGATATTACAAATGACAAAACATATCAATATAAACTAACTGAATTCAAATATAATGAATGGAATTATATAAAAATAGATGGAAATGGTGATTTACCTTATTATGATGGTTGCATATATTATATTACTGTTGGTATTAACAAAGGAAGTGAATTTGCTATTAAACCAAGTTATGAAAGAGATCCAATAGAATTGAAGCAAAATGTTGATAATGATTTGATTGTAAGTCCTTGGAGTTCAACATATGGTGAAATAAAATTACCTAAACAAAGCGAAAGAAATACAGTAATAAATATTGATATTTCATTCGGTATTGAAAAACCATTTGATGATGATAGTAGTGCTGGTCTCGCTGTGTTTATATCCAATGAATCGCCATATATTAATCCAGCGAATGCCGTTTGGACAAAGTATGAACCAATAGGAGAATCAATTCATGTATATATATATATATATTAATATTTTATATTATTCAAATAGTTTGAAATAACCAGTGAAGATGGTAAATTTTGTGATGATTGTAGTTATTATATAAGAATAGATGGAGCAAGAGATATACAATACGCAATTAATACAAAAGTCAAGTATACAATTACCCATGAAATTGTACCAGTAAGAATAAAACCAGACACAAGAATGCATGGATATTTTCATGGTATATCTTTACAAGAGCACAGAGATGCATTTCTCTACATTCCATCTGAATATAATAATGAAACTAGTGGAAAAATAGATGCAATTCAAATTAGTGTACAATATGATGAGTTTAGTGAAGAAACTGCCGATTTGTTAATATCCAATCGTTATGGAGATAATCAATTACCTGCTGGTTGTGTTGAAAAGACATGGTATTTTGAGAATATTTCAAGTACTTTGAATTATTATATCCCAAGAGAAGATGAAGGTTTTTGCA
This sequence comes from Proteromonas lacertae, assembly GCA_002245135.1. Taxonomy (NCBI): domain Eukaryota; class Bigyra; order Opalinata; family Proteromonadidae; genus Proteromonas; species Proteromonas lacertae. Next base: position 145,174 of record NGBS01000587.1, read on the forward strand.
CAGGAATTGAATTATTGATTTCATTGAATCTTACTAAAGCAGATGGTCATGAGTTTAATTATATTATATTTGGTCATTATGAGGAAGGATTAAGAATCATTAATGATGGTGAAAGTATTAACAATCAATTAGTACCTTTGACAGAAGGAATGTTCTATGCAATTAATATGACTGCCATTGATTTAGATACTGATGTTATAGTCCATTTACAACCTCATGTTAATACCATGATTAGTGTGTATGTTAGTAAAACTGTATAATTTTTATTTATTTTTTTATATATATGAATAGAGTTTTAAAGATGGTGATATGACACCAGAATGGGCAATGAATTGCAGTATTAATGGTAGAAACCAGTTGTTGTTAAAGCATGATGATCCAAACTGGAAAATGACTGGTTTGATGTATATCAGAGTAGATCATACATTTGATGATGATACAGCCAAGAAGAACTATACTATTGATATTAGATCAAAGACACGTATAATAATTATAAATGAATTAATTGTTTTATAGCTTTATCGAATGAATTACAAATAGATGGAAATACAAAAACTGTATATGAGAATGTGAAAGTGAATAGAACATCATATCTCTATTTCACTTTAAATTCACAAGATATTACATCAGTTCAAAGTTATAGTTTCAATTTCACTTCCTTAACAAATTCGGGTATTACTGAATTGTATTTATCAAATACAACTTATCCAAAACCTCATTTAGGCAAATATAACTATAGAATAGTAATGAGAAGCAATCCATTTACATTTGATATAACAAGAGATCAACAAGGATTTTGTGAGAAATGTGTTTTATATTTTGCAGTGAAAATACCAGCTAATGAAGAAGCGAAATTCAATTTTGTTGGTGATATTAATGGCTATGCTGAAGAAATAAAATATGATAAATCAATCACAGGTTCAATCAAAGAGAATAGTGGTGCAATAGCCTATAAATTTGGTTTGACGAGTCTAGACGCTGTAAATGGAAAACATCCTGAAGTAAAAATACATTTTGGTAAATCAGTAGATTCTTCCAACTTAATAATAGGAATAAACCCAAAGAAGTTTGTATCTAATCCGAAAGATGCAGTTTGGCAAGGTTTTACCTTAGATAATTTGAATGTAACAATTACAATAAACGATCAAGCTGAAGAATATTGTATTGGATGTAATTATTATATTTCTGTTGGATTTCATTCAGCAATAGAAATAAAAGATTCTGTTTATGAAATATCATTGTTATGTCCAAATAATGATTGTAACAGTTGTAATGATCCTCATTTTACACCTGAATCTGATTGTAAAGAATGTATTGCTGACTATTATGGTAAAGATTGCTCTAATATGTGTGATTGTAATCATGGTAAATGTAATTCAGGAATATCAGGAGAGTATTTATAATTTATAATTTATATTTTTTAACATATAGTGGAAAATGTACATGCGATGCTGGATGGGATGAACCAAAGTGTAATAAATGTAAAGCAAATTATTTTGGTGTTCAATGTGAATTATGTACAATAGATTGTCATGGAAGAGGTGTATGTAATATATCTTTTTAATAATAATAATAATAATAATAATAATAATAATAATAATAATAATAATAATTGTAAATTCTTTAATTAAATGTGTAAGATGGAGCAGAAGGTGATGGAACATGTAAATGTGAAACTGGTTTTGATACAAAAGTAGATTGTTCATCCTGTATAAGTGGTGTATTTGGTTCAGATTGTACTAGTGAATGTCCAGGTGGTTTATCTAATCCATGTAATCGTAATGGCCGTTGTAATGATGGTATTAATGGAAATGGAAGATGCTTATGTTTGAATGGATATTATGGTTTAGATTGTAGAGCTGTAGCTACCAATACAACTTGTCATCCATTTTGTGTTGAAGGAAATGGTGCTTGTGATGAAGATAATGGTGTATGTTTTTGTTTTGATGGTAATTTCGGTGAAACATGTAGTAATAAACAGTCAAATTCATTATCTGGTGGAGCAAATATCATTTTCTCTTTTTTTTTTCTTAATATTTCTTTAATTTTTCTACTTGCTGGAATTGTTATTGCTTGTGTGATTGTAGTCTTTGTTTTATCAGCGGTATTTCTATATTACAGAAGAAAGCCAAGAGAGAGAAGTAGATCTTTTAAAGGTCATAGTAAGAATGATAAGAATGTACTGTTAGAGAATAGAGCCAGTTTAGTTGGTGCTATAAATGTTTAGTTAAGTAATACAATTACGCTGACTGAATCATATTGTGTTTTTATTGAGTGAATAAATACATGTAGGTTTGATTCCTATGTCAAACTTATTTTTAAAAATTCAAATTATGAATAACAAATATGATGACTTTGAGCTTACTATTACATAATTTGGTTTATTATGTATAAATTAAAGCCATTTCAAGTGTATTAAACTAAAGGTATTATATATATTTCAAAAAATTCTGTCTCATGCATATTATAATATTTATAATTATATAAGCATCGCTAGTAAATTCAATATTTACATGAAATAGCGATTGAATAAACTAAATTATGCTATATAGATTATTTCAGTGAGATGCATCACTTATAATTATTATATTATATCTGACCTGAATCCTGATTATATATTTTATATTATTATTCTATAGATTTCACGGTCAAATTGCATATCACCCACAATAATAACAACACTGTTATAATATATATAGAACATAATCGTATATTGTGAAATAGAACTCTATAGTGCTTTAGAACTCTCTAAAAATGAATTTATAAACTGTGGGTGTTTGAAAATTTTGATAGGGAAATGCCATTTCCCTCCGAAAATGACTCACATTTGATTCAAAAAAATATCCCCATTTTATCATATTTAAATTTCATGTATTAACTCTTTGTTGTTTTACTTTTTTAGATATTTAATTTGAAAGAATGCACCCGTCACTCAAAGACCGTGAAGATGTATGGAAGGAGGGCTTTAAAAAAGGTATTTCAGCTGAAGATGCCAGAAAAAAGCGTGTTGACCTCACAAATCAAATCAGAAAAGAGAAGAAAGAAAGTAGATTGTCAAAAAAGAGATGTGTATACTCTTTTTAGTGATTCTTTTTTACATAGCAAGTAAACATCGAGCAACCACAAGTTTTACAACAAGATGTATTAAATAGACTGAGAGAGGCACAAATCCAATTACAAAATGAAAGTGTTGAATCAAAATTAGCAGCAACTAAACAAATTCGACAGTTATTATCAGTAGAGAATAATCCACCAATAGATGAAGTTATTGCATCAGGAGTTGTTCCAATACTGATCCAATTTTTAATGAATAATGCTAATTCAGAATTACAATTCGAGGCAGCATGGTCACTTACAAATATAGCATCAGGTACATCCAAACAAACTCAGTTAATCATCCAACTAGGAGCTATCCCAGCATTTGTGTTTTTACTTTCATCTCCAACTTTACAAGTTAGAGATCAATCAATTTGGGCATTGGGTAATATTGCAGGAGATTCACCTGAATGCAGGGATTTAGTCTTACAAGCTAACGCATTACCATTAATCTTACAACAGATAACAAATCAAGATACACCCAATACAATGAGAAAAAATGCAACTTGGACATTAAGTAATTTATGTCGAGGCAAGCCACAACCAAACTTTGACATAATTAAACAATCCATACCAGTATTAGCTGAATTAATAAAATTAGATGATAAAGAAATATTAACTGATGCATGCTGGGCATTATCCTATTTAAGTGATGGTACAAACGAGATGATTCAAGCAGTTATGTCCTCAGGTGTAACTCCAAGATTAGTAGAGTTATTAAACCATACTTGCCCTACTGTAATTACTCCAGCATTACGATCCGTTGGTAATTTTGTTACTGGTGACGATTCACAAACACAACAAGTTTTAGATTGCCATATATTAATATATTTAAAGAATTTATTATCACATCCTAAGACTACTATTATTAAAGAAACCTGTTGGACTTTATCCAATATAGCTGCTGGTAATCCTCAACAAGTTGAATTATTATATAAAAATGGAATTATGCCAAGTATTATACAATTATTAAATGCTGCTTATGATATAAAGAGAGAAGCTGCTTGGGTTATAGCTAATGCCACTTGCAGTGCAAGAGTTGACCAGATTTCAATCTTAGTGAGCTATGGTGTTATTAATTCATTATATTCTTTATTAACCATCCCTGATGTTGAAATTAAAGATGTTACCTTAACTGCATTGACCAATATACTAAGAGCAGGTAATGAGTTACAGAAGAGAGAACACTCTGATTTTAACCCATATTCCAAAGCCATTATTGGTATAGATGGTGGTGATAGTTTAGCTAATCTACAAGATCATCCTCATCAGAAGATACAGAAGAGAGTGCAAAGAATGTTAAGAGAGTTCTTCCCACTTGAGAATGAAGAAGATGATAATACTATTGCACCAGCTGTAAGTGATGATCAAACAGCTCACTCGTTTGGATTGCCAAATGTAGGACAGAATTTATTCCAAGGATTTAATTAAAATAGGTGGTGCATCAATAAATAAATAATAATAAAAATAGATAAATATATAATACTGTTTTTCTGTATGATTTAAAAATAAAAATTTAAAATGAAATATAGTCGTTTTGAGAGGTGTTTCAAAAATATTTCTTTCAGTTTCAATTGAAATCACAACCTTATGTTTAGTAAATTACGTCGAATATGGCAAGATGCATATACTCTTAAAACAGTTTTTCCTTTAGTTAATAGTTGTGAAGAATATGAAAGTAGAGGTGTAAAAGTATAAGGTTTATATCATCTATGTACACATAGTTCTTGCTTCAAGGAGTTGATCCAGAGTATCTTGAAGAGAGTAAAAGAGTTGCAGAAGGTTTAAATCATGAAGATCCATTTTTAGAGAAGAATCTTGTACCTGAGAATTATGTTCAAGATTTAGATACTCATCGAATCATATTAAATCATTTTCCTGCAAGAAGAGATCATGTATGTTAATATAATATCAGTCTATGTAATATATAGATGTTAATAGTAACAAAAGAATGTAGACATCAAACAGAGCTTCTAAATATATCAGATTTTAAAGCTATAACAACAATATTTGAAAATATACCATGTTTAATCTATTTTAATAATGGTATAAATTCTGGTGCTTCTCAAGGTCACAAGCATTGTCAAGCCATTCCAATTGTTGATATTTCCAATATACCAGTACAAGATACAACTCTAGAAATAGATAATACAATAAAATGTGGTTTACCAATAGATGAAATAATTAATAAATATAGAGATAATAACAATGAAATAGGAAAATCATTTAAAATAAAAGAATTTCATTTTAAACATGCTATTTGTTTTCATGGTATTAAAGTACCAACTTCTAATATTGATATTACTGCTAATACGTTGTTTGAAATATACGATAAATTAATGAAAGAAGCTGATAAAGGAATTGAGAAAGAAAAAGATAGTGAAGGAAAAGAAGAAGAAATTTCTCACAATTTCTTGCTTACACCTGATTGGATGATGGTTGTACCAAGAAAATGTGCTCGATATAATGGTATTATTGCTAATTCATTAGAGTTTGCTGGAATATGTAATTGGAGATTTGTTGAAGCTATGAAAGAAGCTGATCCATTTGGTATTATTGAAGGTGTCACATATCCAGAGTAATTAATATGAGTGTAAGTAGTTTATATATATATAGTAAATGTTAAAATAGAAGTTAAATGATTTTTATTTTTTTATTATTTTTTTAAAATCTTTTTTTAATATATACAACATTTTTTTAATAATAGTATTAAAATAGATTAACAAAATTAAACAGTTATAATAGTATATTATTCTTCTTCATTAAATTCATCTGACAATATCAACTGAGATTGATGAGTCCTCTTACGTCTTAATGTCAAGCACTTTTCATAAATTTTATCAGTGCTTGGTCCAAAGAAATAAAGTAACACTAAAATCAAAAGGAATATTGGGAAAATGATTAGTACTGATGTTAATGCTATAATAAATGATTTACAAAATAAACATACCAAATTTAGATTTACACTTACTACAATCATCCTCATAACACTTCTCAGTACACACGCACATTCCTGTTGTTTCATTACAGTATCCTCCATTTAAACAGGGCTTTGGTACAGGTACTATTTTGTTCTACAATGTATAAATACAAAAAATGTGTACTTAAACTGCCACTTAAGTCGTGACCTGCATAAGGTGATAATATTGAGTGACTGCAATATGCCAAGACGATACAGAAAAATAACAGTGAGTATTTCATCTAATAATCAACAAAAACAATTTTTGAATAAAAAACGGATAAATTTTTGAAACTTAACAACCATTTAATATTACAATAGTTAATATAAAAAATAATAATAAGCAGTTATTATAGCATATGTATGTTTTATATTTATGTTTTACTCACTTGATCTGAAATTACATTTCTATTGTGTTTTATTTCTGATATTTATCCAGTAAACAAGAGAGATTAATTCTTATTTGTCTTTCTTCTTGATTATTTTCATTATTTTATTTCATCTCTCAAACCTGTTTGAGATCGTTTTTTATTGAAAATAATGAATGGCTCAATCAGTGACACTCATTTTACTGGTAGCAGTATGTCAAGTATATCTAGACTATCTTTATTCCAAAATAGATGTTTCTTTATCACATCATTCAGCATTTCGTAAAGGTGATTGTTTTTCTAATTCGTTATATGTATATATTATATATTATTGTATATTATGGAGTTTTTATAGTCAATGGAGAGTTCATCTGTTGCAAAAAAGAAAATTAAGCAAGATACACAATATGAATTATCAAATGTATATTTAATATAATAATATTTATAAAATAGGGTGAAAATACAGTTTTAAAGTTATTGGACCCAATGAAAAAGTCTTTATACAATTATCAAAAAATGAGACTAGCTCCAAGACCAATTGTTTCTCCATATACGAAACACGTTATAAAACCATTAAAAGGATCAGGATTATCCTGTCCAAAGAAAAAGAAACAATTTGATCCACATTACCCTATTTATAGTGAGATAAGAGCAGATCCAGAAGGTAGACTTCCCCCCGTTTCTCCTCTTACGAATGAAATAAATAAAAATAAAATAGAAAGACCAAAACCTGTTCCTTTATTCGAAAAAAGAAGAAGAAGAAGAAGTAAAATTCAAATAAAAGAGAAAATTAATAATAACAGCAATAATACAGAAATAAATAATATTAAAAAAGAGGATGGTATTATTTTTCCATTTAAGAAAACTAAAAATTGTAAAAGTATTAATATATATATTATAATAAAAATAGAACCACCAAATTTTTATTACCTTATTTCCTCTACTTATTTTTATATAAAACTAATTGAAGATGAAATTCCCAATTTTGGTGTAATAATCAATAAAAATGATGAGCCAGAAGATGATTCATTTGCTGCAAGTAATAAAACTGAATATTTAACAGTAGAATGTGAATTAAATCCATTTACGGCATTAGAATTCTTCGAACAATTAGATAATATCACTTTAGGACATTATCAAGTGAAATCAATTGATAGATGGAGTGAAAAAGCGTATAAAGATTGTATTATTAAAGGGATTGCACCAGTAACTTATGTATATATTATTTTGAATGTGTAATTATATTTAATTTTTATTAGAAACCAACAAATATGCAAAATTCCAAGATAGAAAATTGTCATAGTAATTCAGCTAGAGATACAGTTAGTTTAGATGAATCAACTTCATTTTCAAATACTTATTTCTTCAATATAAAAAGAGAAAAAGAAAAAGGTGATGATGATGATAAAGAAGAAGATAGAGAATATAATGAAAATAGTGAAGGAAAGAATGATGAAGATATAGATATATCCGTTATGTTCTTCAGATCTTGTGCCAATGGAAAAGTGGAAGAAGTTCAAGATTTTTTACATAATTATGATAATATTAATATAAATATATTACTCTCAGGTGAAACTCCAATCCATATGGCTATATTGAATGGATATGTAAGTGTGGTATATATTCTAGTAAGATATAATCCTGATTTAACCATCAAGAATTTCAAAAACCAAACTCCTTCAGAATTAGCTGAAAATATATACAATAAATTATTAACAAGAAATGAAAATGAAGCAAGAATAAAGAAGTATTGGAGAATAATACAAATATTAAAATCAACATCAATATTTGCAGCATCAAGAGAAGGTGATTTGGGAAGAGTAAAATATCTAATTGAAGATGAGCAAATATCAATAAATATACAAAATAATAATAAAATGACACCCCTTCATTTTGCTGTTATTTCTGGTAATATTCAGTTGATTAGATATTTGATTATTAATGGAGGTGATATTAAGAATAAAAATAACCTAGGACAAACACCGATTGATTTTTGTTTTGAAAATCCGAGAATACTTTCTTCTATTGCTGTTGCTGTTGATTATGTTAATAATAATAATAATAAACCAAATAAAGTTGTGGAAGAAAATAAGGTTAAACCACTCTCTAAAGATCAATTGCTGTTTTTAAGTTCTCCAACTCCTCCTACTAATTCTAAAAGTTTTTATCAATACGCTAAATGCCTATATGGTAGTAATGTGTAATTTAAATTAATTAATTTGTAAATAAAGTAATATAACTGATTTTTTCGTTTTTTTCATTTTACTGAAACGGATCTATTTCTATTTTTTTTTAAATAGATTAATCTTAATGTCTTTTACTACACTCTTTATGAGAGAACCAAAAAGTATAAAATTTAATCTACATTATTAACAGTTCCTTGTGATAAAGCGCATTACCCTGAACTCTTTAATCCACAACAAAAGAAGAATAAAGTCTTTACAGATAAATTATGTAAAGGAGAAATTTATACATCTCTTTTCTTGTGTTTGGCTATGGACAGTGATTATATATCTTTTTCAATTTTGTTAATTCGTTTATTATTGATCATTTCCTTAATTATTATTACCCTTTATGTTTTTTACAAAAAAATACTAATTTGACGGCAGAATACTATGATATAAAACATGGAATTATCACAACAAGTGATGAAACAGCATTCTATGTTTGTTTTACTGGAAAAGCTAATCCTAATGTGGATGATATTCTACGAAAAGCCGATACAATACCATTTTACAAATTTGGAGGAAGAATTCACCACGGTTTTTACAGATATGCAAAGAAGTGTAAATTACTTGATATGTATCTAGCCTCTAAATTGAAGAATAAGAAATTGGTATTTTGTGGATATAGAAATGGAGGAGCAGCTGCAATTATGGCATCTTTAATAATTTTCAACTGTGATAAATATAGAATAGATGAAATGAATGGCAAGAATAGTACTGTAATTAGTATAGCATACGATGCACCCGGCTGTGTTACAACAAATGTTGAAAAGAATTGCCAAAATCTTGACAATATAATCAATTTTATATATAATAAATCATGGATGTCATCTTCATCAAGAGTTTATTCAGTGATTGAAACAGTTGGATTTACTACAGTTATGGGATTAATTAATCCCTTTTTAGGAATTTCTGTAGGTGTAGCTTCTATTGGATATTTATCTCAAACCAATTATTCGAATATCGGTAGAATATTTTCTATATTTGAAGATAATAAAAATCATGATATTGGTGATTATTTAATTGAGATACATAAGTATTTATTATTCAATCCTGTTGATCAAAGTGATACAGAGGTAGAGGTTAAACGATTAATATAATTGTATATGGTATTGGCTTTGTTTTTTGACTATGAGATGACATAAAATTATTCAAACCATCATCCAATTTATTTTAAAAATTTGAAACGAAAAAATGTCAAATTCACAGTTAGAGTTGGAAGAGGATGAAAAACCTCCCAAACCTATATCAGTAAATTTACTATTTAATGCACTACATATGTGCTTAGCAGCATCGTTAGAATCGATATCTTTTTTTAATGTTATAATTATAAACTATTATATTGTTTTATTAACTAATATAACCGTTTGAATATCTTAGTGAAAACACAGAAATAGAATTTGATTCTTTTGATCCTTCAAGTGACTTACTTTGTGCTCATTCAGCTGAAGCATTATATATGTGTTTTAAAGGCCTTGACTGCTATGAATTTGGAGAAAATAAAACTCAAAAAATGGGTTTATCGTATAAGAGACAATATGGTGGGAAAGTTGAAGCAAATTACTATTGTAGAGCACAATCAGCAAGATTATATGATTCATACTGTCATGCTCGTAGGAGAAGAAAGAGGTTAATACTATGTGGACACTCTGATGGAGGTAGTTGTGCTATAATAGCAACATTGATGATATTATTCTCAAATTATTTCAAATTTAATGCTGTAGATTTAGTGTATATAAATAAAAATCTTATTATTATTATTCCATATAAATAGATGTATAACATTTGGAGCTCCATACTGTGTCAATAAGAAAATAGTTAAATTATGTGAAGAAATGAATTTTCATCATAAGTTCATCAATTTTTACAATGAATGTCTATTCCTTCCAGTGTTTCATGGATCTGATGATTTTTATTTAACATCTACAGGAGGAACAATAACATATTATCCTACATTTCTTTCAGATTTGAATGATTTATATGAACAAATGAAAAAAATAAACAATAAACCTTCACATATTCATCACCATTATCATAGACACAACAGTTATAATAAACATACTAAAAGATTAAAAAATTCAAGACAAAGTATTATTTCAGCTTCTGTTTCAATTACTCATAATAAATATGTTGTTTTAGGAAAGATTTACATGTGTAAAGGTGGGAAAAACCATTTTTTACAAGAATATATTCTTTCAATATATTCATACGTGCAACAACATGATGTATTTATTATTATTGTATATATATATATTAATTAACTAGAAAGAAAATCTAAATAAAATAATAGATTATACAGATTTTGAAGATAGTTTACCCTCAGTTAATGAGATTAGCTACATGTATAGAACATCATTATAAATTAATATTCTAATTGTTTTTAAAGAATGTTTTTTATTTTTTTGAATAGCAAAACGACTCTATTTTAAATTCATTTGGAATGAATGAGTACTCCTTTCCCTATACATTCTAACTGTAAATAACATATTATATATATCGTAGACATAAACAGAAGAGATAATCCAGACTTTTTTATGTTTGATAACGATAAAAGAAGAGTATTTGGAGGAGTTGTTGAGATGAAAGATTTATTTAATACTTTATATTTAATGTCAGCATTTACTAGTAATGATATATCATTTTTTGCTATATAATGAAAATTAATCTGTAATTCTTAACATTTATACCCAGCAGATTATATATTAGAAAATACAAAGCTTGAATTATTTGAAATTGACAATGAAAATCACATAATTTATGTTTTTAGCGAAGATAGTATTTATATTTACTTTGGAGGTACACGTTTGTGTAATATAAACGATATAATTGCTGATATGAGAATGTATGTAACAGATTTTGAAGGTATGGGAGTTGGATATGTACATAGTGGATATTATGATCATAGTTTAAAAGCCGACTTAAATTCAGTGTATGAAAGAGCAAAAAATGAAAATAAACAGATAATAATTACTGGTCACTCTTTAGGAGGAAGTTGTGCAACAATTAGCACAATGATGTTATTAAATAGAAGAGATTATAATTATATAGATAGTGATGAGAATATTAATATAATGTGTATTACCTATGGAAGTGTACCGTGTGTAGATGAAAAATTGAGAGATTATTTTTATAGTTTAGGTTATAAAGACAGATTTTTGAATATATTTTTCAAATATGATTTTGCTACTAATATAATGAATCCTATTAAATGTATATTTGCTAATGAACATGAAAGACTTGAAGAAGATCCTGAAAATAAAGAAGGATTGATAGAATATTATTTAAGAACAGCGTATTCTTGTTTTGCAACACCATTTAGCAATAATATTAAATATTGTGTATGTAAGTATAGCCATATTGGTAGATATTATAGTGTATTTATTATTAATTATAAAAATGTATAGATAAAACCTGTATTTTGGCATGGTAGCATTTATTATATAGAATATGTTTATGAGTTCTTACAGAAACACTATTACGATCAAAGTGTTGGATTAGTGGATATGGAATAGTGTTTTGTATGTTTAATTAAGATAATTTATTGTATTGACTTTCCATTTTACATTTTTTATTGGTTTTTTATTCCATTTTATCCCAAAATTTCAAAACAAAGAAAAGAAATAAACTTGGCTTGAGATGAATGGATGATAATATTAAGCAGTATATCACATACTAATTGTTGTTTAGATCACTAAATAATATTATCAACGGAATCGAGAATGAACCATCAAACTCTGAAAGATATACAACCTTAACACAACAATTGAGAGATACTGGAGTCATTTTGCTTGTTAACAATCCCCAATATTGTAAAATAATCGATTTATGTAATAATATTTGGAAGTATTGTTTTTATAACCAAATCAGTAATTATCGAAAGAATTTAAAGCATAATGCGAATAAAAGTATAGAAAATGTATGAATAATATGTAATATATATATATATATATATGATATAAATAGAAGTATGAAAGTCATTTATGTGATAGTATAAAGTATTGGGAAATTCTGTTGAAAGATATTGATGAAAACAACAATAAAAGTAATGAAGAGTGTATAAATGGATATATTAAACATAATATTAATCTATATATTGGTGATTTGTATAGATATTATAGCCAAATAAAGGTGAATAGTGAAAAACAAAAAATGTATGAAAATGCATTAAAGTATTATAAAAATGGAATTGATTTGAATGGTGAAAATGGAATATGTTATAACCAAATAGGAGTTATATATTGGTATGTGTTTATATATATTAAGTGTTATTATCCATAATAGTTATGAAAATAAACCAATCTATTGCTTATACTTTTATATTTTGAGTTACAACTGTAAAAATGCATTTGTTACAAGTGAGAATAATATAAAATCGTTGTTAAATAAAATGAAGAATGGAAATATAAATGATATTATGAAAATAAAAGATTGCAATGAAAAAATAATAAGATTATATTTGTATGTTGTTAGTAATATTAGTTACAAAAATAAATTGGATGAATTAAAAAGTGAAATAAATAATTATTATAAACTATATGGTATTTTATTAATAGTAAAAATATATATTTATTTATAGAAGAAGTAATAAAACACAATTTAATCAACAATTTGAAAATAATAATGCTGTTTATAATTCTTATTCATATTTCAGTGAGTGTAAAAGAAGATGATAATTATTTTCAATTTGTTGTAACTATGATGAGTGAAATGATGAAAATTGTATATATGCTTAAACAATATTACAATTATTATAGATGTTAAAATATAGTGCAATTAGTATAGGTAGAAACAGTTGGTTTAAAGGTATATAAATATTTGACTATTTAATGAATAATAGAAGTAAGAAATGATTTAAAACATTGCAGTGTTTTTCACATGATATTATACTACTTTCACATAACCAGAATCAATGAAAAGTACTCTTCAGTGCTGAAAGAGATGGTTGAAGAGTTAACGAAATTTAGAATGAGAATTAACATAGATAATTGTATATTTTACAAATAATAATTAACTTGATAGATAATGATAAAACTGATCAAATATTTTTACTGAATGAAGAAAAAGAGTTGTTTTATTTCCTTCCATTTAAACCAATAATAACTATTGAGAAGAGTGAAGTAACAGAAACTCCATTAAGATCTCAAATAATTAGAATTGAAAAGATTAAAGAGATATCCAAGTATTTTATTAATGATAAATTAACTGTTAATAAGAATAGTGAAAATGTTAAATCAATAGAAATGATTAAAAATGAAGTACCAAAGTATAGTCGATTTAAATTAAATAGAAAAGGTGATATGAGAATTAAACTAGAATCAATAGAAACATCTCCTTTTATATACAAAAGAAATAACACAAATATTACTAATATAATTCTTTAAATTAAGAAATCTACATTTATATTTAGCTAATTATAAATATAAAAGAATTATATATATAATAAATAGTTGTGTGGAGTTTTTCTACCTTACACTAAAAAGCTGTAAATTACCAGAAAACTGGGAAGAATTAGGTGAGGAAATGATGAAATCAATATAAGTTATAAAAAGTTTTCATGCTTTGGTTTATTTGATGAAATTTATCGTACTGTTAAACATATTACGAAATGCAATAACAACATATGATGTGGAGAAATAAATTCAATATCCTTCCTCAATGATTTAAACATTAAGAGCAATAAATCAATGATAAAAAATACTCAATAACGGCAGATTACGTTATTAATTCCGATGAAACTCCCATTTATATAGAGACAAATTCACTACTATCATTTAATAAAGATAAGGAAAGAATAACATTCTTCTTGTCTGTTACAATTTAATAAATGCTGTAATCAACAGAATACAGACATAACTAATCATTACATCCACCAAATTCTTTATATAACTACTTATTGAGTCTAATTCAAATTATACTCTAGAATCATCTAATTCAAATTATACGCTTCATAATCTTTAACCATCATCAATAACTTGACGGTAGTTTAAAAAATAAAAAAAGTGTTAAATAAGCCATCAAATTTCGTCATAACAGAATTCATTCTTTTTAACAATTTACCAAAAAATTCTTTTCTTAACTGCTATTTTTATACTAGATTATTGTAAACAAATTATAAAAAAATCTACTCATCTATTTTTTTTGTTTCTTTTCCAAATACTTATCGAGAAAACTAAAAAAAACATCTATAAATGAAAAACAGACAAATTTAAAAACTAAAAATACTTAGACAAATTGAAATAATTAAATGAGACAATGAATAAGGCATTAAATGACTTCATAAAGAATTATTTTATTTTTAATTTATAATTAGCTAAGTATATATGGATAGATAGTCATAATAAAATCAAAAATAAAAAAATGATTGTAACAAATCTAAGCTTGGTAAATATTACATTACAATTACATTTTTTTTGTATTGTGAAGGATACAACATTCAAATAGCTTATTCTTCATTTTAACGTATTTATTCATATAATAATAGCAAACAGGTATATAATATGAAGGCAGTTTTGCTCATTATTTTGTTGTTGTGTTTTACTCTATTGTTGTTATTGTTTTATACTCAGATAATTGTAGAAAGCGATGTACAGGAAAGTAAAAAGGATGTAATAATCAAGAAAAAACCAAAAATAACAATTACAGTGAAACACAATTACTTATCAAGTAATGAACATTATCCTTATTACAAATATATGCCAAATAAAGAATCAGTAATTATAAATCCTTTAGTATGGAGTTTTGCATATAGTTATAATTGGGAAAGAATTAAGCTATTTGTTAAATCCTTAAGAAAAAGTGGATATGATGGTGATTTAGTTATAGGAATATCTGATTATTTATTTGATGAATTAAAAGATAAAATAGTAAAATACAATATAAAACCAATAATAATCGAGTATAATTGGCCTTACTATAGTATAAAGAATAATCCTTATTTCCCAATCAACGAAACATTTATAAAAGAAAAGATGATTGAAGAAAGATACTACAGTATGAATGATAAATGGAATGTATATCGTTTTTCTATATTAAATATGTGGTTGTCTATATATGGAAATAAATACAGTCATATTATGAGTTTAGATATAAGAGATGTAGTATTCCAAGGAAATCCATTTAAATGGAATTTTGAAGATGGAATGTATATGGTAGATGAAACAATACACAATATTACAATAGGTGAAGAAATATATGATAGAAGGTGGGTAGAAGTATATGATGATTATGAAAAGATATTAAATGAAAGAGTATTAAATTCTGGCACATTGTTTGGAAGTGTGTATTATTTTGTAAAATTTATAAATCAATTTACTGAGTTTATGAGAAATGATAAACATATAACAAATGAACAAGGGACATTGAATTACTTATATCATACAAATTATTTCAAAGATATTAAATTTTTGATGAATAAAAATGAATATGGAATTGTATATACAATGGCTATAGATCATGTGTATTTTCATGAAATAACGAAATTCAATATCAAAGATAATATATTGTATAATGCTGATTTTACAAAGCCTTTGATAATCCACCAATATGATCGTCATAGACATTTTGTTAAATTATTTACTGAAGTGAATGGATATATATATAATTAAATGATTTATAATGTTAATGAGATGTTTTTATATGTTTTAATATGTTTTATTTCAGTTTTAAAATATCAAACATGTTTGATAATCTATTATGAAAAGTTGATGGATTATCTTAATCATATAAACAATTACATTTCTGTCGGTGCTGTAACATCAGCAGGGTTATTATTATTCTTATGGTGGAGAAGAGTAAGAATATAACTTGATCTTTTTGGTTATTATAGACTCGTGGACTTCTTCATCCTCCTCCTGAATGTTTATCTGTTTGTGATGGAAAATTTGCAAAGCTATCACATGGAAAAACACATTATAAAGTCATTGGTATAAATTTTCGAATAATGCATAGTTCCTAAATTTTGCAATGAGGATCTTCCTCCAGTTGTATTAATACATGGAATTGCATCTGGAATGCAAATGTACAACTTTCTTGTTGAACATTTACTCCTACTTGGTCATAAAATAATATATTATGATCTATATGGTAGAGGTGGTTCTGATGCTCCTGATCTTCCCAACGATTTAGGATTTTTCACTTCTCAATTAAACGAATTATTAGTGTATCTAGAAGATGAAATAGAATCTAAAAAAATTATACTTGTAGGAACATCTATGGGCGGAGCAATAGCTACACATTATGCTGCGTTGTTTCCTCACAAAGTGAGCAAATTAATATTAATGGCTCCTTTTGGAGTGAAAGTAAGAATACCTGCAGTTCAATATTTGTTAATGTATCCATTTATAAGTGATTTAATTGAATGTCTAGGTCCAAAACTATTCGGATTAGTTGGATCATTTGTATTAATAATTATATTATTGTTATGTAGTTTGTAAGTCGTGGATTTAGTAAAGATGATTTTGAAAGAAATGGTGATAATACTGAATATGTTGATACGTTGAAGAGGATATTGAATTATAAAGGATTAGTCAGATCTTTCTGCTCAACAGCTAGATGTTTGATTAATAAAGATAATATTGAAGACTATATGGAACTAGAATCATTGAAAGTATCAACTTGTGTTATATGGGGAGATGAAGACAGAATAGTAGATTATGAGTATATTGATGTTCTTAAGGGAATATTACCATCTGCTGAGTATCATACCATGCATGGTTCTGGGCATGCGTTTGTTTGTACAAGAGCTAAAGAAACTTATGATATTATTTCTAATTTCATCAGTAAATAACATAAATGGTTGCATTTCATTTAAATAATTTGAATAATGTTTTTATTTGATCTAAAAAACAATCATTCAACGAGAAAGAAGAAAAAGAATAAAATAGTCAAACAAGTTTGAAAGAATATTTTTATTCTATGCTGGATTTCCTGAATCCTTTCGATAATACCATATCTTTTGTGTTTTTTTCAATAATTGCTCTATTTTTATTCGCTTGGTGGAATAATGTATGAAAATGGAATAATTCTATTTTAGAAAAAAGGAATACAGAGACCTTGCTCTAATTATTTATCAAAATGCAAAGGCAAATTTGCTAAATTATCTAATGGATATACACATTACAAAATAA
Organism: Proteromonas lacertae; assembly: GCA_002245135.1. Classification (NCBI taxonomy): domain Eukaryota; class Bigyra; order Opalinata; family Proteromonadidae; genus Proteromonas; species Proteromonas lacertae. The sequence goes on from NGBS01000587.1 coordinate 162,947, forward strand.
TAAGTATATTTTATATAATTCTTATATTCAATCATTAGCTCCTTCTGATTACGATGAAAAAAGTATTTTAATTAGTATTCATATACATTACTAGATCCTGATTTACCTACAGTTGTATTAGTTCATGGAGTTGCCTCAGGAATGATGTTATATGAAGATTTTGTTAAAGTATTTCCATCATTAGGATATCGAGTTATATTATTTGATTTATATGGACTGGGAGGATCAGATTCACCAGATGTAACATTCAACGTAGGACTTTACACATCACAATTGAATGATCTTTTGGTATATTTAGAGAAAGATATAAAATGTGATAAAATCATATTAGGTGGTTTATCAATGGGTGGAGCTGTTGTATCACATTATGCATCATTATTTCCACACAAAATATCAAAGCTAATACTTATGGCTCCTTTTGGAGTGAAAGTTATTGTTCCATTTTACCAAAAACCTTTCTTTGTTCCTGGTTTAAGGACAATTATTGAGTTTTTAGCTCCATTTTTTGTTAGAATTGCTATTAAATTTGTATATTTGTTTATTTTTGTTTATTTAATTAGTTTGTTAGATTAGGCTTTAGTAAGGATGATGAAATTAAATATGGAGGAAGAACTGTATATATTTATATTCTTTATTTAATAATAGAAATATGAAAATAAGATTTTGGAAGAAGCTGAAAATCCGGGATATTTTAGATCATTTTGTTCTACAGCTTGTAATACCATTGATAGAGATAATCAAGAAGATTATGCTGAAATAGAAAACCAAAAAATACCAACTTGTGTTATTTGGGGAGATGCTGATAGAGTTGTAGATTATAACAATATAAATGTTCTAAAGAAAATAATACCTTCAGCTGAGTATTTTACACTAAAAGACACAGGTCATGCTTATATTCATACAAGAGCAAAAGAAACTAGTGAAATAATAAATAAATTTATTAAATTACATTAATTATAACCTCTATTTGTAAGGAATTTTGATGTGTAAAACTAACTGTAAAAATGTAATTTTTACTTGTGAATTACATTTATTTATTACTCCTCATACACTTAGTTATATATTTTGTATATATTAGAAACGTAAGACTCTGATTTATATCTAATTAATGCTAATGGATATCGGTCATTATATTGACTTTCAGTATGATTTGTGGGGAAATAAACCTCTATCCCTTTTGCTTAGGTTAGTATATAATTATATTTTATATGATATAGGGTTGTACTATAGTTAAAAAACACCACACACAGTATACCGTAAAATATGTGTCAAACACTGCAGAATTTACAAAAGTCATGCAAATCGGTGGTATTGTAGATAAAAATATAGAATTATATGTATAGATTATACCTATATTGTATAGTCTTCACAAATGAAGACATTGAATATGTTAGGACTTGAAACACCCTATATTTACATCAAAGCTACTTCCTTATATCTTCAAACTAAAGAGTACGTTAATAAATCTCTATTTGAATACATTCTAAAAGATGTAACTTCCATACCACATATATTCAATGATATAAACAATCAACTAGAAGTATATCATAACAACAATTTCATTCATGGAAATATAAAACCATCAAATGTGATGATTGATGAAAATTTCAAATACTATTTGATGGATTCTTTTCAATATCTTTTATGTGATGATAATACTAATTGCATTAGTGATACTATAGTATTTATGTCTCCAGAAGCATTAAAATCCAATGAGTTTTGTAATACAACTGATATATGGGGATTAGGATGTGTATTATATTATTTATTAACAGGTAATGTTCCATTTGGTTCAACTGATTTATATACTCTTGTAAAAGAGATATTAGACTGTAATATTGACTTGCTAATTATAAAGGATGAAAAATATAGAGAAATACTGAATAGACTGTTTAAAGTTAATCCTTATGATAGAATTACATTGAAAGAGTTGATGATAGAAATATATAGAACAAATGAAAATGATTGTTCCATAAATGAATTATACACAGCTGAGATCAATAAATTGAGTATTTTTTATGTAAATATATATATATTGTCAATTAGAAAATGATTGTAAGTTATTTAGACTTATTACTAATAATTATTATGTTTATCCTGATAAAATCTTCTTCCCCTTAATACCACATAATCCAGATTATAAAAAAATAATCGACAAAGATAGTTGCGAATCTGATTTATTTATAGCATTACAGTATAATTTAAGTTGGTTTTATCCAGAGTGGTTTCAATCAGTGTATAACAAAAATTACAAAAAGTTTTCACATATATCAGATGGTTGGGAATATAAAGACAGAATATTAATAAATTATTCACCTTATGTTGCTCAAATAAGAAAACTTAAATATACATTATATGACAAAAAGAATTGGGGAGAGCATGAATTGAATTTTAAATATTTGACTAATCTAAAATATTTGAATATTAATAGTATATATATATATATATATATATATATATATATATATATAATAAGTGTTACTATTATTTACAGTTTGCACCTTTGGAATTGATCAGTTGAAACATCTAAGAAGTATTTCAGCAATATACACATTCAGTCAATTAAAAAAACTAAAGTTAAAATTCTGTGTAATAACTAATGATATATTTAAAGGATTATTAAAAATATTACCTGTAATGCAGAATTTGAAGAATTTATCATTTGAAGATAATGACATTGAAGATATAGGAATGAAATATTTCAGTAATTACATTTATAAATTTCCATCATTAATCAGTTTATCATTTGAATCAAACCCAATAGGAGAAAGAGGAATTGATTATCTATCTAAAGATATATCGCAGTTAACTAATCTTCAAGTGTTTGATATTAACATAGATAGTTTTGGATCTTTTGTGTATTATTTAAGATGTAATATTATACCAAGTATTTTTATGTTTGATTATATGGATATGGATATAAATAGTTATGAAAAGAGTATGTTTATTGTTATTATTATTATTTTTAATAGGTAAAGTGAAATTATTAATTAAAGAATACAAAGAATATAGATTATTAAGTCAACTTGTAGCTGTAGAATATATTTTAAGATCAAATTACATTTCTTTAGATAGAAGTATTCTTAATTCATTAGATAGAAGGATGAGAAAGGTGCTGAACTACTATGAAAGTAATGAAATTCATTTTGACTGTATTATATATATATATATATAATTGTCTATTATCATCTTAGCATTTAGATATGGTACAAAAGCAGTAAAAATCGCTTTAATTTTGTTGATTTCAAATCCAGAAACTTCTCTTGTGCAATTGAGGAATAACGATATTGATGACGGATCACTTGCTGTAGTGTTAAAATCAATAAAGTTTTTTTCTATTTCACACAATATTTCACTTAAAATTGATCGTATTTTACAATATATAAATATTCATTTTATATAAACAATAGACAATAAAAATATTAAGGATATAAACATCATAACTTTGTTGATAAAAATAATTATGGTCAGAGAAATTGATGTATCTTTTACATCAATAAATATTAATGAAATACTAAATATAAATGTGATAAATCTTATATGTTCAAATAATTCAGTCAATAACAAAGTATTTGAAAACCTATTGAAGAAAAACTATCATAGATTATTAGATTTGTCATTCAACAAAATTTCATTTTGTAAGGAATCTGAAGTTAATGATAAACTTTTAACAACACTTATACTGAATTGTATTTATCTTTTGCTTTACTTGTATAATGTTATAGCAAATCCATTAGGTGATAGAGGATTAGAATCATTAATAAAACAATTACATAACCTTCCCAATTTAAAGAAATTATGTATTAGCAAATGTAATATTACAGACAGAAGTGCAGGAATGTTATTTAGCAATTTGAATGGTTCATTAAACAAAATAGAGATAGGATGTATGTTAAATATTATTAATTGATTTATAGATAATGAGATAGAAGGAAAATTCAATAATAATAAAGTCTATCTTAAAATGTCAAAATTGAAAATGTTAAATTTAGCATTTAATCATATATCTACAAAGAATATAATACCAATACTTAGAGTATTTTATAATAAAAGAGAAAATGTATTGATAATTCATGGAAATCCATACGATGAAAGAGAAATTAAAGGTTTGGAATTTAAAGAAATGCAATTTATTAAACGATATTGTATTATATTATTGTTTTATTACTATTGTTGACTAGATTCATTATTATACGATTATAATATTACAACTTTGATTGACAGTGGTGATTTAAAAGATTTACCTGATTTATTACCTGAAGATAATCACATACTAGATCTGTGTAGTAGTATATTTGATTGCTACTTATACAAATCAAATATTAATTATTTTATACTTTTGTTGAATATTTTATTGATTAATCCAAGTATTCATGATAAAATATCAAATTCCCTTTCAAAATGTGATAATTATTTTCATTTATTGTTATTAGATCATGTAGAAGACTATGGCTACTTGGGTTTAGATAATTTAAAGTTGAATGATGATGATATTAGTGAATTATGTGAAATAATGGGCGGATTGAAATATTTAAAGAAGATAAACCTATCGAATAATTTAATAACAATGAATGGTTTAAATACCATAATGAAGTCGATGTACAAATTTGATATGCTAGAAGAGTGTATATTTAAGGGAAATAGTGTAGATGGAAGTAAGACGCTAGAAACCATGAATAGTATTTATTCGCATTGTAATTTCATTTACTAATCATTGTTTTTTCAGTTTTTTTGTTTATGATTAACAATCGTAACATAAAATATTGACAATCGAAACAATCATAGTTATGTTGAAACGACTATTTTTTTGTTTATATAAAAATCTCTTTTTATGGCGACAGGTACATTTATTTCTTTATATTTTAGATCTGTTAGGAATAGATAGTATTGATAAACATATTAAAGAGGATACTATTGATCAAATTGTAGAGTGTGACATTTCAACCCTCTCTCCAGATAAATGTTCGTTGTTTTATTCTATTTTATCGCAAATGACGAGTTTAGAAAAATTGCTCACAAAAAGTATTTTTTAAAGTTCAAAATACTTAGATCTACAGTTTCCTTCTTCTACGTTTCATATTTTTGTGGAGAGTTTATGCAACTGTCATAGACTAAGAAGTTTGACTCTTATATCGAGATCATCAAAGTGTGACATTTCAGAATATAATTTAACGTTATTCCTTGATCAATTGAATAATTGGCCAAATTTACAAGAAATAGACTTTAGTCGTATTATAATAATACATATAATACATAGATAATCACATCAAATACATTACATTTCGAAGATTAATGGATGTTATTGCCGATACAAAAATAGAAACAGTCATATTAGCTCGTATAATATATAAATTAACGAATATAATAATAATAATAATAATAGATAATGATATTGGTGATGCTGAAACAGATTATCCATTCAAGAAAAAGCTAACACATTTAAAAAAATTTGATTTAAGTTACAACAAATTAACTCCAGCAGTATGTTCAGCAATAAGAAAACTGATCAGAACTGCTCTATTTATAGAAGAAATTAGTTTAAGAGGAAATAAAAAAATGACTTCTGATGGAATAAAAGTAATACTTTCACCACTTCGTAATTTTGGATTTGTAAAAACTATTGATTTAACTAGTATATATATATATATATATATATTATATATTATTATTATTATTATTATTATTATTATTATTATGTATAGATTGTGATTTAAATGAAGATAGTTTACGTGATGCTTTGGAAGTGATCAGAACAATAAAATCAATCGAATCATTCCAAGTGATGGGAAAAATGAATTTTGGAAGTGCAAATAGTTATAGTGATTGCTTATTATTATGGCCAAATATTACATCATTAATATTCCCTAATTGTGGATTGGATACATTATCAGTTATACCATTATGTGAATCATTAAAACATTGTTCTCATATTTCTGTTATTGACTTTTCCAGTATTTTATTTATTGTTATTTATTTTATTGTTATTAGATAATGAGATAGGTAATAATGGAATATCTGCATTATTTCGACATTTGAAATTCTTAGAGAATTTAAAGAAACTTTACATTCAAAGTATAATATTATTATTATTATTATGTTAATAGATAATCCATTTGATGAAGATGTTTATTTTGACATTGCAGAAAACTTGTCGTGTTGTAAATATTTAGAAGTTTTTGATATGTCTACAAAAATTGAATGTATTTATATCTATATTAATATATACATATAGATAAAGAAATAGAAGATGAATATAAACCAAGTGGATTAGCAGCAATAGCTAAACAAATCAAATCAACTCATACATTAAAATCATGGAAATATCCAGTTACTTATATGAGATTAGATACTGTAAGTGCAATTGAAGATTTACAACAAACATATCCAAAATTTGAATTTCCAATAGTTCGTATGTTTTTCCTCCTTTTTATATTATTATTTTATTTTTAGATTTTACTAATATTCATATGGGAAATCTTGCCGATATTGTTCACAATTATAGTTTACATTCTACAAAGGAATTTACATTTTGTAACATCAACAATGAGAAAATGTTTAAACATATGATTTATGTTTTGCATTATTTAGATGGTTTAAAACTAATCAGATTTGAGAGTATTTTTTTATAACTATGTATATAGATTGCATATTTGGAAATTTCTTCAATGTTAAAGAATTTATTCAAGTTTCTAATAAAATGATTGCTTTAGAAATAGTCAACTGCCATAATTTACCTTCTACAATGCTTAATGATATAATTAAACGAAGTGTAAAATTATCATTCTTAACTGTCAATTGTATTGTTAATTATTATTATTATTATTTATAGATTGTCAGTTGTATGTGAATGATATTCTTGGATTGATAAACACAATTCAACATATGGAGAACCAAATAACTGGTTTATACCTTGATTGTAACATGAGTTGTATATTTTCTATTGTGATTATGTTATTAATAGCTCAATATGGTCGAATGAAAGTTCCTTATCCATTCTGTGCAAAGAGAAAGATAGAAAAAGCTTTGAAAGAGTGTGGAATATTTGATTATAGAATCTAATAATTATTTTTATCATATCTTAATTTTTATTGTATTAATTTTATTTAATTTTGTATTGAAAATGTACTCTACCAAGCACATTTGTTATTTTATTGCATGTCTAGGATTAATGAATATTATTGTTTATAGTTTTGGAGAATTTTTCATACGTACAAGCTAATAATCTACGAAATCAATATACTTCTCGTATTTATAATTTTATATATCTATTAGAGATTTGGTAAAATAAAACAACTAGCATATGAATAATCTAAATAGATTCAACCAGAAAGATACGAAAATAGAAATATATTTGATGATTTGGAGTTAGAATAATGATAAATACCACCAATTAAGTAAATTCGAAAAATTTAAGCCGAATATAAAAAGTATGAGCATTTTCATAGATGCTGAAAATGGAAATGATAAAGATAAAGGTTCTATTAATTCGCCTATATTGACAATTACTCAAGGTTTGAAAGTGTGTAAATTCAAAAGAGAAAGTGAAAAAGAATTTTGCAGTTTAATTCTTATAGAAGGTGATTATATTCTGAATGAAAGTTTAGAATTATACTCAAGTGATAGTAATATAAATACTCTTATTCAAATTGATAATGAAGGAGAAATATACCAAATCAATTCCTTATTTAAATAGCAGTGCTTATTATACTATGTGGAAATTAATATTTATAAAATTTAAATGGAGAAAAGAAGAGTTTGAATGAAATGAGAATAAATGGTTTTGAATAAAATTCTATAGTAAAAGATGTGAATGATTTATGGAATAATGAAATAATAGTAATGTGTAAAAAAATGTTAAAAATGAATAATAATAATAATAATAATAATAATAATAATAATAATAATAATAATAATAATAATAAAGGTTATTTAAATCCCAACATACAATTCTTTATTTGGATGATTTTCTTTGATTATTCTTTTGATTTCTTCGTCATTTGTGATGTTGTTATCCCATAAATCCAATTCTTTTAATTTTGTGATATATTGAATATTATCACAAAACACTTTTAGACTTTCATCTGTTAAAATATTAACTATTATAATATAGAATAAAATAAAATACCACTAACATTTATATATTCTAAATTAGGAATATCTTTCAAATGAGAAAAGAAGATTTTAAAACCATCATCACCAATTTCACAATCTATTCATTGTAATATCAAAGTAATAATACATCTAAAATCCAACTCTTTCATGTTTGGAAGTAAATGTAAACTTTTACTAAACATTTCCATTCCTTCTTTTCCTATTTTATTACCTATATTATTATAAAAAACAAATCTAAAAATACATCTTAAATTCAATTTCTCTAATTTTGGAATGAATTGAATATTCTCTACAAAATATTTCATTCCATTTGAAGTAATATCATTATCACCAATATCTAATTCTTTCAATTCAGGAAGACGTTTGAATGATTGACAAATATGATTAAAACCATTATCACCAATATAATTACCTATCATTATAAAACAAAAGTATAAATACCACATAAGTTAATAACTGTAATGAATGGATATAATTTCAATTTTCTACTCAAATATAATGCACCTACTTCTCTTAATTCTTCACCAATATCTATTCAAATAAATAATAACAATAATACATCTAACTTTTAAATCCAATGTTGTTGATTTATCATTTATCATCTTATTTAAAGCATTATCTATTCTTTCTTCTATTTTATTCATATTAATATCATATTTATACTTATCTCAATATCTAATCCTTCTATTTCTACTTCTTCTTCTTCTATTTCAACTATTTCAGTTAAATATTTTACTTCATTTATTCTCTTTAATTCATTCAATATTTCATCGATTGATATTCGATTATTCTTTTCTTTCATTATCATCTTACTCAATAAACCATTCAATTCTTCTTCAAATTCATGTTCCAACCTTTCATATTTACATTCTCGAATATTCTTCATGGTTTCTAATGGAGTTTTATCTTTGAATATTAATTTACCACTTATCACATAATAAAATATACAACCAAAACTCCAAATATCACTTTCTTTACTCACTTCATCACCAACTATTTCATCATAACTGATAAAACATATATCACCATTTCTTCTTACTTCTTCATCTTCATTTCCTTTGAATATTTCATTGTTTAAATAATCACTCAATATCACTTCATTCTCTTTATCTAAAAAGATATTGGAAGGTTTTAAATCACCATGTGATATATTCAACATATGTAAACTCTTTAAACCATTACATATTCCACATAATACAGCATATGTACCAATTTCTTCAAAATATTTCAAAGGATTTATCTCTCCTAAAGTTTATTCTTATGTAAGGCATTAATCGATAGAATTTATTTTCAATCAACATCAATTTATCGGATATTTCATCAGATTCTCACTGTTTTTCATTATTCACTCTCTCAATCTTACTAAAAACACTCTTCACTACATCTTCATTCAATTTGGAAGTGTGTATCACCTTCAAACATTCATAAATACCACTCATTTTGTTCTTTATTATCTTCACACTCTCTTTTTCTTCTAAAACCTATTTTCACAATTATATCATCAAATTATACTTCATATTCATTATCTAATACATTTTCACATTTTGTATGAATCATTTTCACTTATATCAATCACAATATCAATTCAAAAATAAAAGATCTCAAACAGATAGTCAAGCCTACATATTTTCTTTTTACATAAAAACTATTTACATTATCATTATCAACAATTTATATCATCAAATCACCAATAAAAATACATTAAAAATAAAAATAACAGTAAAAACAATAATAACAATCAAATTATTTAGATATTTTTATCATCTATCAATTTTAACACTTTACCTACTCCTATCGTCACTCCTTCATTTCTCAATGAAAATCGACCTAATGCTTGTAAACTACCAAATGTCTCAATTGGAAATGATTGACTTATTTGAATTATCACTTTTACCATTGTATTACTTTTCACATAAACAGGATGTTTAACTACACTACCTTTCTTATCTTTCGTTTCTAATAATCTCACTACAATACATTCTACTATCGCTGTGTGAATATGTAATACAGCTTCATAACCAGCACTAAATAACGTTGGGATATCTAACACCATTAATAATGCTTCAAATTTTGTACAACAAGGACATAAATTGTTTCTAGGAGATATTACATATCCACGATGAACTACATCTTCACTTGCACCTTTTACATGTAATTCGATATTATCACCTACTCTAGCTGATTTTACTGCTTTTTCATCTACTTCAATTAAACTCACTTCAACTGGAATTTTACCAGGATTTATCATTAATTTATCGCCTATTTGAATTGTTCCAGCTTCGAGTTTACCTACACAACATAAGCCACGATCAAAATATTTATCTAAAATTGGCATTCTTAATGGAGCTTTTGCATCTCGACCTTCTATCTCAATCTTATCTAATAATTCGATTAAACTAGGACCTTTATACCAATCACATACCCCTGGCTTGAATCTATCGATTATATTATCACCTTTCAATGCAGAAATTGGTAAGAATGTTAAAGAATCGGATTTATAGCCTAATTGTTTGAAATGTTCACTAAGTTTATTCACTATTGGATCATATCGATCTTTACTATATTTCACTGTAGGTTCATCCATCTTATTGATTGCTAAGATTATATATCGAATTCCAAGAGTTTTAGCTAACATTGCATGTTCTCGAGTTTGACCGCCTTTCTCAAATCCTGCTTCAAATTCACCTTTACGAGCAGATATTACCATCACTGCTACATCAGCTTCTGATGCTCCACTTATCATATTTGGAACATAACTTTTATGACCAGGAGCATCAAGGATTGTAAAACGACGGTTAGATGTCTCGAAATGAGCACGACCTACTTCTACTGTTTTACCACGTTCTCGCTCTTCTTCATTAGTATCCATTATAAACGCTAAAAACCAACTTTCTCTAGCTCGATCAACTGCTTCTCTCTCATATTTTTCAATTGTTCGTTTATCAACTTGACCTGTCAAATATAAGATATTTCCACTCAATGTACTTTTACCAGCATCAACATGACCTACAAATACTACATTTATATGTTCTCGAGGATCGGCATCTACTAACTCTTCTTCTTTTACAGTTATTTCACCTTCTTCCATTTCTTCTTTCTTTATATCATCTGGAGTTTCTATTACTTCTACTACTGGTTCTTTATCTTCATCTTTCACTCCTGGAAGATGAATCTCGGATGGTGATGGTATATCTTCAGATATTGGCTTTTCCTTATTATCTGTCTTTGGTACTGCTGGAGCTTCACTTGGTTTTGCTTCTGGTGGAGGTGGTGCTGGATTTGCAGCAGGTGTTGCTGGTGGTGGTTGAGAAGTAGCTGGAGGTGCAGCTGGTGCACTTTCTTCCTTCTTCATCCATGATGGAACCCACTCTTTGGCGTTAGGATTAAGAGACATTGAAATGTTAAATGAACTTGGCTTGAGTTAAAAACAGGCTTGACTTGATGTTGTAATGTATTTCTTTTTCAAAAATAAGACTAGTAGATGAAATTTTTATGATAATTACATCGTAAATAAACTATTTGAGCTTTATTCTTTTAATATAAATGTTGTACACAACTTTTTAAGTTGATTTAATTCTTACACTTGAGATATGACATTTAATAGAGTATTATGTTGAAATTAGAAATGATGTAAAATCATGTTGTTGGATTAGAACAACAAACGTCGTAATTAATTATTCTAAAAGCTTTCTGAAAAAAACAACAATTATTCACAACAAATAATCCAAATATAACATATTTTCTTAATATTTTCTAGTCTCACAAGATGATGTGTAATTCAATCTGAATTAGTAAATATATTCTACTTTATAACCTTCCAAATGGAAGTTAGCAAGTGTTACTATCTATAAACCTGTCATTTGATTAATTATAGGGTAAAGAATCCCATCAACATCAAACATAAAAAATCTAGAATTTTTTAAAATTTTTCAGTGAATTTTTTAAATGAATTGGAATATATTCACTGAACCATTTCCGGAGGAGTCTACTGATCTGCCTGATACAATAAGCAAATTAGAAGGTCAGGTAAACAAAGCTGTATAGATATTCGTTTATATCGTATATATAGGTTGATAAAATAGTTAAATATTGTGATAAAAACAAATGCAAATATACTGATGAAAGTTTTGGAGCAAGTAAAGATGATACAACAGGAATGAAGTCTATCTTCAAAGATGGGATAGTATAAATGTTTATATAATATACTAGGTGCGTGATTTACCAGACTATGCAGGAATAACCAACATAGAATGGGTTAGACCACATTATGAGAGTGAAGGTGGTGAAAACATAGATGCTGACAAATATTTTTCAATTAACTGCACTTTATTTCACGATATATTTGAATTGAGCCGAGGAAATCAAGGTATTTTGGGAGATGGTTGGTTAATCAACAGTTTATGTTTATTAGAGTCAAGATCTGATAATATTGAGAAGATATTCTATTTACCAGAGGATATGATAGATAAATGTGAAAAATATGGCTTTTGGATATGTAGATTCTACAATGTATAATTAATTTTGTTATTTTCCATAGAATAATTCAATAGTATATATTATCATTGATGATTATTTCCCAATAAACTCAGTAAGCCATACGCCACTCTTCGCATCGTGTAATAAACCAACAGAAATATGGATTCCAGTTATAGAAAAAGCATTAGCTAAAGTTATGGGAAGTTATTATTCATTGATTGGCCATTCCATAGAAGACGGTTTAAAATTATTGACGAGTAATCCATGTTGTACAGTTTGTTGGAAATCCCAATATAATAATAAGACAATTGATGATAATGTTGATAATGTGTTTAACTGTATTGATAGATCACTTGGTAATGTTGTTTTAATATCAGCACAAATAAAGCCACGATGTATATATATATATATATATATATATATATATTATATTGTATAGTTGATGATGTTATTCAGATTGATCGAAATGGTTTAGAGCTTTATTATACTTACGAAATCATTGATATTGCTAAAGTCACAATCAATCGAGAAGATGTACAATTGATATTATTATTTGACTTATGGAGAAACACTGAATATAATGGACCATATAATATCAATACTCAGGAGTTTGCTGATAATCAAGAAGTTATACAAAATGCATTTGAAGAAGTAGATTGTATATTTTTTATTAATATATATATATATTTAGTAATAAACACTGATAATCTTATCTTAATGACAATGACAGATTTCTACAGATATTTCACTCATATCACATTATTATACAATACCAATGAATTGAATGGTTGTTATAATACAGTGAAATACACTCCAAGAACATGTGGTGGATCGATGTACAATTATACATATTATAAGAATAAGAGATTTCAATTGTGTATTACAGAACCAACAAATACTATTATTGAATGTATCTATATATTATATATTATATATATATAGATAACTATCCATCAAATAATAATGATGATTTAATTGGTTTACAAATCGTCACATTAGGTCATAATTTCAATAAAAGAACATCAATTATTCCAAATACAATACCTTCAACAGATCTAGTACAACCATATTATACAAATCAAAATACAATCTGTATTCAAACGGAATTAGATCCTGGTGTTTATATCATCATACCAAACAAACTGAATAGAAAAAGAAAAGGTGAATTAGAAGATGAGTATTATCTAAGTATTTATGGTAATGGTATAAGTGTCAGTGAAGATGATTCAAACAATAATAATAACAAATTAGATGGTTATGATGATGTAGAAACAGTACAACAAACATTTGAGAAGTTAGTAGAAGAAGAAAACTCCCAGTTCCTTAGTCCAGAAGAAGCAATTGTGAAATTAGAAGAATTAAAGAATGACATGCCATCCAATAGAATTAGAAACTGTAAAGAATTTCCTTATTAACTGTGGAGTAGTGGCAATAACAACAGAAATAGAAGAATTATTAATAAAACTATCTAATAAAGACAATCATTATTACTATAATGATCTATATTGCTTATATAACTATATATTATTGAAACAAATGTCTAATTTGGTTCTTTCTAATAGTAAGATAGTTGATGATATAATATATAAGAAATATAACTGTAAAGGTAAGATAATGATTGATTTAGTCAAACAGAAAGATATTGAATCAGCAATAATGAATAGTAGTTACAGTATGAATGTTGAAGATACAGAAAATATTCCAATATATTTTGATAAGATAAAAGATGTATAGTTATTTATTTATTTATTTATATTATATAGATGGATGAAATATTTAGTAATAATCACTATAAAAATGATTTATTAATTTCACAAATAAAGTTTAGATATGCAGGTTATATAAAAGCAACTAATGTATTTATATTTATATCGTTACATCTATTTATATAGAGGAATATTGATCCATCTATCTCCTTATTTACACTCAATATTAAGCAGTTTTCAAATATACTAAACTATTATTATAATAAAGAATCATCTACTACTTCAGAGTTAGATATTACAATAAAGAAGATTAAAGATGATATGAACAAATTAGGTATATACATTACAACCATTGAAATATTATTATTCTTAAATGAATTAAGATCAAAGAATTGTTGCACTATTAATGACTTTATCAATGAAGATATAGATAGCCAATCATCATTCAGTAAATATTATTCATGTTTTCTCTATCGACAATTGAAACATAATAAAGTCGAGCCAAACAGTGGAGGTGGTGGTTATTATTGTTCTGTTTGTTTTGCTCCACTGAAGAATAACAATAGTAAATGCACCAATGATAGTAAATGTGATAATTTACTATGTAATGACTGTATTTGTGGCTTGCCAGAACCAAGCTGTGAAGATTGTTATTATAATACTTATAAGAATAGAGTTGATTTAAATTTTGTAAATGAACAATTATTACCTGTTTATGATTGTTTTAATGATACATTAGTAAAGAAATATTCAATTAAACAGAAATATAGTAAGTTTATTATTGGTTCAATAGTTGAAAATGTAAATATTTTTATATTTCTATTGCTTATATTATATATAGTATTTTGAAGAATCTTGGACTATTATCACCTCTAGAAATACAGATGAAAATATTGAATTAATAGAAGAACAATCAAATACATTGAAATTATACCAACAAATAAAGACATTCCCCAATACAATATTGCAAATGAAATATAATATAATAAATAGCAATAATGATGATTATTATAGAATAATATTTGATGAAATTGATATGGATCATAATGATATTATTAATGATAATGATATATATAATTACTTGATGAAATATAACTGTAAGAATATCACTTTACAAGATGTGAGTTTAGTGATGAATTACTATACAGATAAGAATAATATGAAAATCAATGATTTTTTATTATTGATAACTGACTCAAGATTAACAACCATCAATGATATTATATTAGAATTGATAGAAATGAGTGAATCAGATAGTAAAGAATCATATGAAATGATGAAGAAAAGAATGAGATTAAAAGCCAGTTTTAATGAATTTATTGAGAATAAGAATGGAATATTATCAAAGTATTTCAATATTTCAAATGTTATTGGTAATGCAATTCCATTTATATTTAACAATATTGATGATTTTATATTGTATATATATATATATATTATTGTTTATTAATATATAAATAGTTTCAAAGATAATTATGATGAATTGTTTTCCGCTATAAATGAAGATATTATGTCAATATTCGCTGATATTTCCACTGTTATTTCATCTATAGCACCTGATAGTAATGATTATAATAGTGGTTATGATAAAGCTAATAGAAGAGTATAAGGAAATATTTCATATTGATATTGAGACTGTACCATTTATACGTATATTTATATATATATTGTTTATCTATATTATTCAATAGCTATAAACCTCTTTATTGTTTTAATAATCAAGTTATCCAACAGAAGTGATTATGATTCAATTATAAACCCATTCATTAACAATAACAAAACCTCAGACAAATTAAACTCATTATTCCTAAAGTATCGTTATGTGTTATCAACATTTGGTTTGAATGAGAATAATATCAGAGAAAATAACTTTCAATTATTACTCCGACCAAGTCAAGCTTTTCCAGTAGAGAAACGAATCTATTTTGAATTAAATAGAATATACCATAAACTGAATAGCAATATTAATGAGAATTATTTAATCACTATTCACTATACACCTGATGTATTACAACAAGTATTCTACTTACAAATTAAAGATATTTATACATCTCAAATCTTTAAATACAATATCAATCAAAACACTGAAGAAACATACGGTCTTATTAGAATATATAAGAATTATGACTATTGTATTAATAGCAAATGTGAACCAAAGGTAGATAAGATATTGAATGAATTAATAGAGTATAAATATATATATATTTATATTTATATTATAAATTAGTGCTTATATCTTAATAACTGATGAACATAATAACACCATATTAGAAAGTAAAGAAATGACTATATTCTATAGATCCTTCTATTTATCATTCCTACCTTATGTTAATAACATGATGATTAACATTGATGATAATACAATCTATATGGAAATATCACCTAAGAAAGAACAGTCATCAGTTGATTATTTCAAAGAGATAATTCATGGTAAGAATCTATCATCCGTCATATCAATTAAGCATCCATCTAAATATTCAATGGAAGTGATCAATAATAGTAAAAATGGAATGAAAGAGACTGTGAAGTTTATTGATATTATTGACATAATCAGTAGTGATCCATTATTGTATATATATATATTATTATTATTATTATTATTATTATTTTATTAGGAAATATGAATTATCAATCCAATATCCATGTTGTGATAATAATGATTCAGAAATCGTTACATTATGTAGTAATAAAAAAGACATTGATTTAAAAGCAGAATTGATGTTCAGTTATCCATCCTTTTATGAAATCTATTATAATGAATTAAGAGTGATCTCACAAAAGACTTATCTATTTCTATTAACCAATAATCCTTCCATTGATGATGGACATGAATTATATTGTTATTCACCAGAAATTGCTACATTTATGAGATTTAAAAGTACAATTTTATCACTACCAGACTTTCCAGATCCTGAGGAGAAATTTACAGATTTTTATGACTTATGGGATTCTTATTTAAATCAATTGGTAATAGAAAAACCATACATCGCATCAATACATATTAATATATTTACCCAAAACTCAGTATTAGTTGGTAATAGTAAGATTGATATTGATACAGTAGTGAATAATTGTATTATTAAACAAGAAGAATGGAATGATATTATATCTGGTGATAGTGTGAATGGTGAAATATGTGTAAATGTGATGTATCATGAAATCAATGATGAAGATGATGAAGAAGAAGAGGAAAATAACAATAAACAATTATCTCCATTGAATAAGATGAATATTGAAGATGATGATTATGTTACTGATGATATACAAGAAGTGAGAGAAGATAGTGATAATAATGAAGAAGAAAATGAAGAAAGAAATGAAGTAGAGGAGGAAAAAGAAGAGAATAAACCAGTAGTAGAAGAAGAAGAAAAAGTTGAGGAAGAAGAACAACAAGACAATGATGAAGTTGAAATGAATAACAATAGTAATATAGAAGAGAATATTAAAGAAGAAATGACACAATCACAAAAGAAAGAAGAAGAAGAAGAAGAACGTAAACACCATCATCATCATAGACATCATCATAGTAAACACCATCATCAGCAACAACAACAACAACAACTAGAAGAAGAAGAAAATGATAGTGATAATGATAATGAAGATGAAAATAACAATACTGTTAATGCAATAATACAACAACCAAGTGTATCTTATGATGAACTAATCAATGAATTTAAGAAACTACAAACTAAAGTGGATAAAGTAGTAACAGCACAATCAAAGAAAGAAATGAATGTCTATTATCACAACTTGGTAGAAAAAATCAACTCATCGTTCAAAACAATCACAGGTACAACTCCTTTAATCGTTCCATCCATTACAGAAATGAAAATAAACAATTCAGAAGCAGCAATGGATGATTTAAGAATGGAATTAAAAAGAGAACATATTCGTAATGCTGAATTATTGTCTAAAGTTCAAGATGTAAAGGGAGATATCTTAGTATATATCAGAGTAAGACCAGAAGAAACAAAACCAGGAGAATCAAAGATGGTAGAAATATTAGATCAAAATTCAATTGGTATAAAAGATATTTATACTGAACAATTAAAGGCATTTTCATTTGATCGATGTTTTACAGAGAAATCCTCACAATTAGATGTATTTAATGAATTTGAGCATTTAGCTATCTCTGTATTAAGTGGTTATAATGTCAGTTTATTGGCTTATGGTCAAACAGGTTCGGGTAAGACTTTTACAATGATTGGTGATGAGAATAATAAAGGATTGTACTATACATTAAGTAATAAGATATTTGATGTAATTGACACTTATCCTGAAGGTATTAATGTGAATATTGAATTGTCAATGTATGAAATATATAATGATGAATTGAGAGATTTGTTGGTTGAAAGACAGAAGACTAAATTGACAATTATTTCTAAACCATCAGGTACTTATATCCAAGGATTACAGAAGTTCAAAATAGAATCAGTTGGTGATATTATTGAGTATTTACATAAAGGTGAAAAAACAAGAGCAACAGCATCAACAGATATAAATGAACATAGTTCACGTAGTCATTGTATTATGACATTATACATAACACAAACTGATTCATCTGGTAAATACATTACAGGTAAATTAAATATAGTTGATTTAGCTGGTAGTGAAAAAGTGAAAAAATCAAAGGCAGTAGGTGAAAGATTAGTTGAAGCTCAGAATATCAATAAATCACTAAGTGCCTTAGGTGATGTGATTGCTGCATTAGATAATAAAACAAACAAGAAGAATAATGGAAGTAATAATAATCCACATATACCCTACAGAAACAGCAAATTAACTTATGCATTGAAAGATTCATTATCTGCTCATTCAAAGACAATAATGATATTCACAATACGTCCAAATGAAGGATTTGTTGATGAAACGTTAAGTACTTTGTATTTTGCTCAAAGAGTGAGATGTGTGAATTTAGGAGAAGCTAAAAAGATAGTTGAATATAAGAACAGAGATGATGAAGTGATTCATTTAACTAATAAATACAATTCATTGATTAAAGAGAGAGAAAAGTTGTTGAAATATATAGATAATGTGAAAGATATTGAACAAGATCATCTGAGAGAAAAAGACTTAATAATTGCACAGTTAAATAAGAAAATTAATAATTTGATATTAGAACAGAGTGTTTATGATGATGATGTAAGTGATAAAGTAAAAGCATCAGTAGAACAAGTGGAAAAGTATAAAATGAAGAATAAAGAATTATCCACCAAATTAGATGAAGTTTCTAGAAAGTATTATGAGTTAAATATTAGATATAAAAATCTACAAGGAGAGAGTAATGGTAGTAGTGGTTATTCTTCACTTCAAAGGCCATCAACTCTAATGCAATCAGCAAGTAAATTAGAAATGCCAGAGGATGATATACCAGTTCAACAAAATGAACAATTAAAGATGAAATATTCATTCTCATCGACTTTGCCTAATTCATTTACTGCTTCTAAATTACAGTTACCAATTGTTGGAAATGAAGATGAGGATGAAAATGATGAGAATGGCGAGTATGATGAACAATTACCTCCACCACCTTCAACATCGCATAAACCAAAGAAATTATCTCAATCATTTAGAAAGACATGGAGTAATCAATCTGATTTTGAGAGTTCACCTACTTATTCTACTAAATCAGGCAAAAAAGCCAAAAAGTCTACTAAAGCTACAGGTGACACTTCTAATAAAGAACTGGTTCAACCAAAGAGAATAAAGAAGAAGGTACACAAGCTACCCCCTCCTAAACCACTTACTTCAACAATTTCTTCTCAGAATAAACCTATGAGTGCAGCTGAAATTCGTAAACAGTATGATAGTGCAATAAGATCAAAATTGAAGAAGACTACAAAGCCAAAGAAGAAAACACTCAAATCAAGTGAAAAAATCGTCTTTGCAGATCTAGACGAGATTTAAATGCTGAATCTTATTATTATAATCAATCATTATTTTTATGTATTGTTTGTTTTATAGATGTAGGAAGATAAATGAGTTTCCAATATCCAGAAGCAATTGCATATTCATAATGCTGCATGAATATAATAGAAGACTTTTTGGTCTTTGATACAATTTTAACCTCCAAAACATAATTAAATTAAATGAAAACTGATCGAAAAAAAGCACCAAATGACGAAATAAAAATCTGAAATTATTCGATATAATTTTTAGTTAAATCTGACTTTCAAATCATTTTCCAGACTTGACAACCTTTGCTTATGAGTGAAGTGCCGCTAATTAAGGAGAATTTTTATTCAGTATTTAATAATGAGTAATATAATTATTGGTAGGATGAAACAGGACCTCAGGAATATATCTGTTCCAGATGCAAGTCGCCTTTATCAGAAAATAATTTTTTCAAGCTGGACAACACGTTGTTTTGCCTAAAGTGTATTTTTGAGACTATGGCACAGCGCAGTCAAAGCGTCCCAAGTTCGCCTAATCACGTAAATAAATGTGCTCGGTGTGGTAAGGTCAAGCCAAGTAGCTGCTTCTTCACTTACAGAAGATTAGGTCAAACCACTGCAGATAATGTATGTTCCTCTTGTAGAACAATTTACAACAGGAAGCATCCAGGTAGACTTTCACCAGATGACATTATCACAACAAATCGGTTATTTGACACTATAGCTACTTCACCACATTCAGCTTTTTATTCATACACAAAAGAAGAAGGTAATCCAACCTCTTCAGTAATTTCAGTATCGCCAGAGACGATCAGTTCATCAAATTCAATTAATTCGAATATTTCATCACCACAAGTGTTTCAATTATTCCAAGAACCACCACCACCGCAGCCTCCTGTTCCACTTCAATCTCGATCATTACCGTTACAAACACAACTACCACCACAAATTGAAACAACAAACGTAAGTGATGTAAATTATTTCAGTAATATATTATCGTTATCTTCACCGATTTTATCGATGAGTAATTTATTTAGCTCTTTAAGTACAACTCCATTAGCATCAGGATCAAGTACACCATCGTCATCAACTACATCATCCGCTACAAATAGTAATAATTCAGCAACATTAGAACAGTTACATCAACTACAGCAATTACAGCAGCAATTATTACTGGAACAACAGCAGCAGCAGCTACAACAACAACATCAACAACATCAACAACAACAACAACAGCGACAACAACAACAACATTTTAACAGTAATAATAATTGTTATAGCCCTATACATACATCATTCTTCTGTAATAATAATAGTAATAGTAATTTAATCAATACAAATAATAGTCCTTCAAGAATGATGTTAAATACAATGATACAACAACAACAACAATCACCTCCACCAGTACCACTTCCAATACATCAGATTCGTTCAAATAACAACAACGGCAGTAATACATTACAATTAAGGAATTATGCTATAGATAGTCCAATTACTGTTTCAACACCAACTAGTACAACTTCATCATCAACATCGATTAATACTACTAGAAGAAGAACTAAATCAAAGAAGAATCAAGAGATAGATTTCAGGATAAGTTATGAAAATCTAAGAAAATTAGTTACTACTGATGTGTATAATGGTTTGAGAAAGGATAAGTTTAATGAATTGGTGATTTATTCGAATAATGCAACAGATATTGTCACTCAAATACCAGATGAGAAAACTCGTACAAACATAATGTTGAATGAAATCACCATATTCTATCATATATCCAGTGAAGAGGTGTGTTGTAAGTCCTGTGGTAAAAAAATAGCTCAAATTGAATGCTTCATACATGAGAATTATGTAATTTGTAAGGATTGTTCGTTGAAAGTTGATATAAGAGATTTGTCTGATTGGGAGTATACTGGTAAGAGACCTATACAGTTGCAATGTGTTAGATGCAAACACATTATTCCATATCACAAGTTTTTGAAGTATAACAGAAAAGATGAGATAAAGAGACAAAATACCTGTAGTTATTGTAGATTAAAACAGTGGATAGATTATTATAGGTCTTAGTGTAAATTAAGTAATTGAAACTGTAACATATATCAATTTTATGTAGAGTGCATTGTTTAAAGTTAGTTTTATGTTATATGATTATTAAATCTAAAACAAATCTAAAACTTAATGTTTTAAATTGATGTGTATTTATGTTTAAAAACAAAATTTAAAAAATGAAACAAAAACGACTCTATTTTTTGTAATGCTAATTTTGTTCTATTGCTTAGTTCTACCTATTTAATACTATTATTTATTAATGGTATAATCTATATAAAACTGGATGTATACTTCCTAAAAATTCCTTAGGAATCAGAATTCTGTGTAATATATACTACTGGCGTTATCAGTATGTGAAACATGAATGTATAGAATATTAATAAACAAATAATAGTAGAAATGTGTTTATTCTCACCCCTTATCAATACAGATAAATAAAATAGGCTATTATCTTTGATGTTCAACCCCATTTGATATAAAAATCGAGATATTCTATTATTTCTGTTTAATTTAAGCACGTTATTTCGGAATTAGTCTGTGAAAATGAAATTATTTCTATTTATTGAAAGTAGTTGAATAATTTACGTAGATATTCTTGAGTGTATTGCATATAAACATTTATATAAAGGCTTAATAAGTAAATGTAAAAAAATACTGAAAATAATTCTTGTCTATTTTTAGAATTTCTAAAAAGTAATATAAAATAGTATATCAACAACAGCTCTGATGTATAAAGGATTATTTTTGTACTGTAAAATTGTCTTGTTTATGAGAAATGCCTAATGTGAAAATGGGTAATGAAAAATATGAAACGGGTATAAATTTGGGTTATGAAAATAATTTCATCTATTTTTCTCATTAAATACCCAAAATACAACAATATAATAATCGGTAAAATAAAATATATAATATATAACGAATATTAAAATATCATAATTTACGTTTCATGTTAATCTTCTACATTTCCGTCTTTCCATTCCTTAAGTCTACAACAACTACAAGAACTTTGTCTTTCAATATCATCTTCGTTTGTAAACTTAAGGAATTTATGATAGCACACATTCTTACCACATTTTTCACATCTCAAGCAAATACAGCTTTCACCACATGGACAATCTAATAATGTTTCATTTGGCACTTTTAAAGAACAAGCTTTACATATAAAATCATTTTCATATATAAAACATTGTCTCTTTACCACTTTATGTGAACATTTTTTACACTTTACTTTAACAGACAAATCTGAATAAAATAAAACCAATTGTTGAATCATTAAATATATTTTTGTATCTTCATTCTTTATTGCTGTACATATTAGCGGTGAACATCTTGTATAAATAATTATATCTCTTTCTTCAGCAACATAAAAGTTGTATACATTCATTGATACAGAATTTTTGAATAATACTCTTGAAATTCTAACATCAATATTCCTTTGGTTTGGATAATCATTTACAAATGGTAATGGCGGTGGTGATTGTGGTTGTTGCTGATGTGGCTGTTTCTGTTTCTGTTGTGTTGGTTTAACTAATGGTAATGGTAATGCAACAGGTGGTGGTGGTAAATTGGGAGACATTAACTCAATAGCTCGTGGTTGTTTTGGCTTTATTACTAATGTTCTACCTTGCTCTGGAAATGGAAATAATCCTCTTCCTAATTCACTGGCTATTAGTTTATTAGGAGTTTTTAATTGGTTTTAATTTCTTCTTTGATATTACCATTTGGTTTTCTAATACTGGTCCATCATCATATTCATTCATTGAATACACTTTTGAGTTTGATTGAATAGGTTGTGGTGGTGGTGGTGGTGGTGGTAATGGTAGTTGTACTTGTTGTCTTATCTGTTGTTGTATCATTCTTTGTTCTTGAAGTCCTGGTTGATATAACTCATATTCGGTGGGTATATATTTTCTAACTGGAATAAAATCAATTAATCTGTTATTATTTGGTTGTAATTGAATTTGTTGTTGTTGTTGTATTTGATGTATTCTTTCAGGAGATAAGAGAGGTAAATCATTTGGTATTGGCAATGTTGGTTCAATGTAATTTGAATTATAATCAACTCTTGGAAGAGGTAATGATACTCTCTTATAAGTAGGAAGTGGAAGTGTTTGAGGTTGATGTTGCTGTTGTTGATGTGGATTTTGACGTTGTTGTTGATGTTGTTGATTTGTATTAACAAATGGTAACGGAAGTATTTGAATTTGTTGAGGCGGGTTGAGTTCTATAACCATAATTGTTAGGGTTATTATTAACTACATCATATCCACCATCATCCATCATTTCAGTAACTATCATTTCATTTGGATAGGTTGGTATATATTCATTATTATTATTGACATATACACTATTCATTGGCAATTGTGGTGGTTGTGGTAGAGATTGTTGTGATGGTATTGGTAAAGGTAATTGTTGTGGTGGTGGAGGTGGAGGAAGAGAAGAAGAAGAAGAAGGTGGTGGTGGTTGTTGTTGATATGATTGGTTCATAGATAATCTTGGAATTTTAGTTGGTTGAATATTATCATTATCAAATGGATAAGATGCAGATCTTTTAATACTCTTATTTTGATTTGATTGTGAATATTTCTTTTCAATTTTTGCTGCTATTTCTATAATCAATCTTTCTTGTTCTTGACTTAATTGAAGATCAGGTTCTTCATTTCTTTGATTTTTACTTTTAATTTGTTCAGTTATTTCAGATAAGAGAGATTGCAGTTGAGATAAAGAATCACCTGACTCTTTATTTTCATTAATAATGCTTGCAGATGATGGTAATTCATTTGTTGGAAGTGTTGCTGTTGATGATGTTTTCTTCTTTGTTAATAACGATTGTAAGTTATTAATTGCATCTAATAACTTTGAACTATCATCATCTTCACTAATAGATGATGATGATGATGATGGAGGTGGTGGTTTGTTGTTGGATTGATGGAAGTGGTTGTTGTTGTTGGATTTGAATATGAGGATTATCAAGATGATTGACTTGTTTCTCATTTTCTTCATTATTCTTGACAACATCTTCTTCTTCATCATCTTCAATAATAATTGGCTGTGCTTCTGTTGGATAATTCATAAATGAGGTTTCTTCATTACTATCATATATTTCTGGATCAACTATCTGCTCAGCATAATCATATTCATTAGTTTCATTTTGTTGTAATTCTTCTTCATTTTCAGATGTTTTTGTTATATTCTGCTGCTTTTGTGGTGAAGTTGTTGCTGGTGGTTGTGGTGGAGGAGGAGATTGTTGTCTTTGTTCTTGTTGTTGTTGAATTGATGGAAATAACAATTGAGGTGGTAATACACTTGATGACGAAGGTGGTAATAATTGAGATTGTTTTTGATGTAATAACGAACTTACATCATGTTGAGGATAAGTTAATAACGAAAATGTTGATAAATGATCATTATCAGAGGAAGAAGTAGTAGTATCAGAAGATTTATCACGATTTAAAAGTAAAGGATATGTTTTCATGTTATTATTTTCTTCTTCTACTACTTCAATTTCTGAATTTTCTCTTTGATATGACTCAAAGCCACACTTATAGGGTATAATGACTGTATCTTCAAATATAATTGCTGCATTCTCTTTACGGTTATGAATCTTCAGTGAATAAGAATCAACGATACCTCCTTCTACTATCACTAAATCATTATACCCTGTAAGTGATTTAAAAGATGGGATTTTTAAGTCTGGTAAATGTCTTTCAATTACATTTGGATCTGTTAGAGATAAACGTGGTATGAATGGCAATAAATTATATTGAAGATATTGTAATGGGTTGCATATTGCTAATTGTATTCCTTCTACAGATGATTCTACTTGTTGTTGTTGTTGTTGTATTGGTTGTTTTGGAAGAATTGGTTTTAAAGGTGGAGGTGGTGGTTCTTGTTGAGGTTGTAATTGTCGATGCTGTAGTTGTAAAGAGTGTTGTTTAGATTGAGATCGTTGTAATAATGGTAGTGGATTTTCTATCTCCTCAACCTCTGAATCATCATGTAAAGGTGATATTACATCATCATCGTCTTTTTTGTTTTTATTGGATTTATTTGTATTATTATTCTTAGGAGGTGGTGTTTTTGACATACTTTCTGCTTCGTTAGGTATAAATCCATTATTTATATATAAATCTGGGTTTAATGTAGGTGAAGGAGGTATTGGAATGGTATTAGCAAGATGAGGGGGTAAAAGTTGCAAAGGAGGTGGCTGTTCTATACGTTTTGCTATATTTTCGTGGCATTCTTTACATATATTATCTGTATCGTATTGAAAATCTGAATTAGTTTTGTCTTTATGACACACTTCACAAATTCGGTTTTCGTCACCAACTCCTAGAAGAATTTTTATATCACGATTTGTATATCCCTTCTTGGTGCATGCTCGACAAACAAAATGTTTTGCATACCTTATAGGACGTGATTCATACATGTTTGACTTACATAGAGCACATTTCTTACAACAAGCATCTGAAGGCAGTTTTTGTACCTTCTGACTTTTTATAATATGGATTGGGCTGATTTTATCAGATTTGTTGGTCACTCTGGACATTTAAAAACCAAAAGATAAGGTATATAATAAAGAAAATTCGAGGGATTTTTTTCTATATGTTTTAATAATAGAGTCGTTATAGATTTTGAAACGCTATTTTCTTTACTTCGCAGGATTAAGTTATTATATGAGCAATTATAAACATTCAGAACAAAGTATATGCTAACATCATGCCATATCTGCATGAGTTTATGAATTCTGAAAATGGTGATCAAATATTATGAACGCATGTTTAATGAATTGTAAATTGTATATTCTAAATGTATCAAATGTAAGATTTGTTTATATGAAGTGATAGTAGTTGTATGCTTTAGAAATGGCTTTACAGATTTTACATTCAAATTATATTTATCTTCTATATAAAATTAAATAGTAGATACAGTTGTCAGAAGTGCATCTGTACCATATAAAATCTCCATAATCTTTTTGTTAGTACTAAAATCTAAATTTATTAATGTAAGTTACATATTAAATTTTGATACTGCATAGGCAATATCTAGATGTATTGATAAATGTTATAACCCCATATTTATATATAGATTGTTTATAATTATTGTTTTTTTGTTTTTTTATAATTTTATAAAATCTTTACCATATATATAATATATAAGTATAACATGTGAAGATCAGCAACGTCAGTGACACTTTAATAACACATATTGTAAAAGTCATGTAAAAAGAAATCCCTTTTTTTTGGCATATATGTTTATTTTATATGAAGATCACAATAAAATTATTATAATCTTTCATGTATATAGATGTCGAATATATTACACATTTGTAAACTCTGATTACTAATCATATCGATATTCTTCTGAATATCTGTAGTTAATTATAAGCTTATTGATATAACACTAAAAAGTTAAATGCATATGTATGAATTAAAAAACACTCGTTTTCAAAATACACTAAATAAAGAAAAATATTTCACTTTATGTAAATTTTAAATGTTAATAGTTTTAATAATGCATTTATATAATTCATCCCAATATAACTAAAACTCTTCCACGACTTGATGAAAAGTAAACTATATTCACTTTGAAACACCCTCACAAAATAGCATGCATAAGTACATAAAGTTATTTATAGCTTATACCACTCGTACTCACGGTAAAAAATTGTATAGTCTTGAAGAAAACAGAAATTTTAAAACAAGGTTGTATAACGGATATCTTAAAATAAAAATCATTTTGATATTTTATCATCTTATATATATATGTCTTGTGCTAAAACGGAATCACCTTTTAGAGTAACACTTAATGGCTTCTTAGATAGTGCTACTGAACAAGTTAGACAAAATGTCATCCAAGCAGACAATCAAAAGTCAAAAACACCACTAAACGGAGAAAAAAGCCTAGTTTTACCTATGTTAGATTATTCCTGTAGAAGATGTAAAACTTGTAAGAAAATCAAGCCAGCAGCTTCTTTTTTCTTACAGAAAGCATCCGGTAAAATAGTTCTCAGTAAAATATGTACAATATGCAGAAAAGAATCTCGACAGAGTGCCATTTCTGCCAAATCACCATCAAGCGACACTTGCAAGAAAAAGTTCACTGAACTTAAAGGATCAGATACTCCATTCTCTGTGTTACTACCTGCTGGTCATGCCGATATAAGTAAAGTAGAAATTAACGAATTAAGTAAAATAAAGCCAAGTCAAATTGAAATCAAAGATGATTCTGTTAAAATAGCCGACATAAATACTTTATTTAATATTTATTCACTTGGATATACTAATTTAAACATGATGTATAATATAGAACAATACAACATATATCTATCTTTATTAAGCCAGATGAATCAGTATCCTATGATTCCTCAATTTCCAATCATTTCTCAGACCACATATAACCCAAATCTCCAACAGCAACAATTACAACAACACCAACAACAGCAACCAATTATAACTAAACAATTAAAAGATAATAAATCACCTACATCACCGTCATCACCAATTAAAGGTATAGTTAACTCTAATGTTGATTTTACTATTTCATTTGCTGAGCTAAAAAATCTCATTCCTGAAGACGTATTTCATGGATTAAAGAAAGAACATCAAACTCAATTGACAATCTATTCCAACAATCCTCAAACCGTATTCAAGCTTTTACCTAATTCAGATACAAGAAAATTCACCATAATGAATGAGTTAATTAAATTCTATGAGTTATTGACAGTTACTATAAAATGTAATGTATGTAAAGAGACTATACCAAAAATGAATTGTTTTTTACATAAAGATAACTTCATATGTAGAGAATGTTCATTAAAAGTTGAATCACACGAGTTAGTTGATTGGAATTGTGATAGTATTGATACAGCAAAAGGTAAATGTTTTACTATTCAATGTGTGAGATGTAAACACAGTATTTGCTATCATAAATACTTGAAATATAACAGAAATGGTGAGATAAAGAGACAAAATACCTGTAGTTATTGTAGATTAAAACAGTGGAGAGATTATTATCTTGGTATTAGTAATGGAAGTGCATCAATCCTTTCTAATGAATAGAAAGATTCAGCCATTTATGTATATAATAATGTTATATCATTATCAACTATTTATTATTATTTATATTCTAAGAATATTAATTCTATTTATTATTTATTTGGAATAATATATTTATTCGAATATTATTATTATTATATTTATTGGAATATTATATTTATCGAATTTAATTCTTATTATTTATATTGTAAATAATACTTACTATATATCTTTTTTAATATTATTTTTAATGTGTTGTGGAGATAAAAAAAACATAAAATATGATAGAATAATCAAAATGATTATTATTTAAATTTTAGTTTCCATTCCCAACTCAGCAAAGAAATTACTTTGTACTTCTTGATTCTCATTCTTTTTTACATTTGGTTTATTAGTATGTGTTTTCTTTACTTTCTTCTTCTGTAAACTATCAATTGGTTGTGGAGGAACATATTCAGCTGGTGGTGGAAGTGAAGATTCGATTGTTGGTTTTATTTGTCTATATAAATTATCATCTTCTTCCGAATCAAACAATCCACCCATTATTTCATTAGCATCGCTTGTTTCAGGATTAATTAACTTTCGATAAGCAAATAAACCACACATTAAAATACATCCAACTACAAAGGATATACCAATAATTTCACCAACTCCAATTGTATAACCTTCTTCAATAGCATTATCACATAATCCAAATCTTTTAGATTCAACAACAATGTGTGGCTTTTCTTCATTATCAAATGATGTACATTCAACTACATATTCTCTACATGGTTTTACATCAAAAGTAACTGAGACAGTATTACTACAATCATATTTTTTACCATCTTTTAATAATTCGTCTAATTGTAAAGTTGAATGTGGGAATTTAACTTGACATATTCCTTTAGAAGGAGCAGTACAAGTTAATGGAATTGTAACTGTTGTAGCACTTGCATCACCTTTAGATGGTAATTGACCTATTTTTACAATTGCTTCATTCATTTTATAGATTACTGAAGATCTTGGTTTTGTATCACCTTCTCTATTACCAATACAAATGACACGACGAGAATTAAAATCTTTCGCTGTTTGAATTTTGATCATAATGTCAGTTGTACCATTCTTTTCTTTAATTTCTCCTGAAAATTGACTGTTTTCTATTTCAGTGATTGGATAATTTCCTTCTTCTACATCTATATTAGCTAATACACATTTTATTGTACTTGGATGAGAAGCGCCCACCGTCACTTTAAGTGAATAATTACCGCTCCATTCAACTTTAGGATTAGTTATTGTGTATGATTCACCTGCTGGCCATTCAATTGGATTAAATTCTTGAACGGTACTTACTCCATCAGCTTCATAAATACAATAAACAGTATATTTCTTAGATATTTCCAAATCTGTCAATTTTATTTCACCATTATCATTTTCTTTCATTTCATTATTAACACCTTCTGACTTTATTCTTTCATTGTCTGGTTTTGGTTCTCCTTCTGCGTTGGCTATACAATGAGCTTTTCCTGATTTTGTTGATGTTATTGTTACTGTACCAAATGTGCTTTTTCTCCCATTATCACTAATTTTCGCTAATGTACCAGATGATGTTGTTGGTGACGATGAAGTTGGCAATGATGTTGGAGGAGGTGGAGTAGTTTGTGTTTGTGATGGTAATACAGTTGGAGGAGGTGGAGTTGTAGGATTAATGTTATTATAATTGTTGTTTAAATTGTTGCTATTCATGTTGTTATTGTTATTGAAATTGTTGTTTCCATTGTTAAGATTATTGTTGTTGATATTGTTACTGAGGTTATTATTGACATTATTGACATTGTTATTGAGGTTATTATTGACATTATTGAGGTTATTGTTATTGAGGTTATTATTGACATTGTTAAGATTATTGTTATTATTGACATTGTTATTAACATTGTTGTTGACATTATTGAGGTTATTGTTAACATTACCATTCATGTTGTTATTGTTATTTAAGTTGTTGTTATTAACCATATTGTTGTTAAAATTATTATTGACATTGTTATTGAGGTTATTATTAACATTGTTGTTGAAATTGTTATTAATGTTGTTATTATTCATATTATCGTTGTTATTTAAGTTATTATTATTATTAACATTACCATTCATGTTATTATTGTTAACATTATTGTTATTTAAGTAATTAGTGTTTACATTGTTATTGTTGAGGTTGTTATTATTCATGTTATTGTTTTGAACATTACTTGTTGGTAAACTTGTTGCTGTTGTGTTTCTTGATGTAGATTTCTTCAATTTTTCATCATCATCATCGTCATCTTCATTATCTTTACCTTTTTCTCCTTCTTTCTGGTTATTACCTGTTGGTGGAATTGTGGTTGGATTGTTGCCAGTTGGTGGAATAGTAGTTGGATTATTACCTGTTGGTGGAATAGTAGTTGGATTATTGCCAGTTGGTGGAATAGTAGTTGGATTATTACCTGTTGGTGGAATAGTAGTTGGATTGTTTCCAGTTGGTGGAATAGTAGTTGGATTATTACCATGTTGGTGGAATAGTAGTTGGATTATTACCAGTTGGTGGAATAGTGAGTTGGATTATTACCAGTTGGTGGAATAGTAGTTGGATTGTTACCAGTTGGTGGAATAGTAGTTGGATTGTTACCAGTTGGTGGAATAGTAGTTGGATTATTACCTGTTGGTGGAATAGTAGTTGGATTGTTGCCAGTTGGTGGAATAGTAGTTGGATTGTTGCCAGTTGGTGGAATAGTAGTTGGATTATTACCTGTTGGTGGAATAGTAGGTTGGATTATTACCATGTTGGTGGAATAGTAGTTGGATTATTACCTGTTGGTGGAATTGTGGTTGGATTGTTACCAGTTGGCGGAATAGTAGTTGGATTATTACCTGTTGGTGGAATAGTAGTTGGATTGTTTCCAGTTGGTGGAATAGTGGTTGGATTATTACCAGTTGGTGGTGGACTAGTAGCTTTAACTCCTGTAGGCACTACAGTTGCAGATTTGACAGTAGTTTCTTCTAAACCTCTCAAGTGACTAACTTTACTAATTGGTTCAGAAAGTACTAAAGTAAATATTACTATTACATTATATCACAGAATAATACACAATAGGCCCAAACAATTGGATAAATTCTTCATTAGTCAGTAGAAATCAATAAAATGAAAGAAATTTGTCCAAAACTGACAAAAAATATATTCGTTTTATGGAAACTAAAATATACTTTTCTCACACATTACAGTATAAAACCAACAAAAATTTAAATGATACACTATTTTCAATGATTATTTTCTTCATTACAATCAAACAAAAAGAAAAATGAAAAAAAATGGTCGGTATGGGGCTCGAACCCATGACCGCCGCCTTATTAGAGCGGTGCTCTACCGACTGAGCTAACCGACCTTCAATTTTCATTATGAAATTGTGTTTATAAAATTTATAAATCTCTTTTACTCTCAAAACAACAACAAATATACAATCAGTATCGATAATAATAAAAATTATAATAAAATTGGCATTTATATTCCCCAAATATGAATATATCCACTCTTATCACCAGCAATAACACAAGAATTTCTATCATCATAATTCATAGTCGTTACAGTGGACAAAGCCAGTCTTTCTTTATCTGAATGAGGTTCAATTGTCTGGATTAATTTCAAAGTCACACTATCATATATCATAATAGAAGGACTGTCGTTATTATATATAATTAACTTATCATCATTCAATATGACCAATCCAATAGTATATATTAACTTAACATCAGCTATTTTCACTCCATTTAATTTCCAACACAATATTCTATTTTTATTTGATAATAGAATAGCTGAATTATCTCTATTTAGTATAATATACCTATCTTTCATAGCTGTATATTTTAACTCAATCTCTGTTTTGTTTATATAATTGTAAAGTATAATGTTTTCGTTTTCTATACCATAAATTATTGTTTGATTGGTTAATTCAAGTATTTCCATAGATCTTCCTGCAGGAAGAGGAATTATTTCCATTTCACTCATTTTTTTAGTAACAATGTTAAAAATAGTAAAATTGACAGATGAACCATCAGTTTTATAGATAATTAATATATTTTTATAATCTTCGATTTTTATATCTTCTATTCCATTTTTATCTAAGGAGTAGATTTTCATATAGCCTTTTAAACTATAAAACTCAAACTGTTTGTGATTGTTCACCAATAAGAAATTATCTATCGATGAATAATCAATAAATCCATCTGCTTTAAGTATTAATTTGTGATCTAAATGCATATACTTCATTATGTTCCTATTTAACATATACATAGAATTGAATACATTAAATTGACTGATCTAGTCTCCATAAATGTATTGGTGATTAGAATTGAGAATTCCTCTGGATTAAAATAAATAGATACAATAATTTCATAAGGATCACTGTTTAAATAACAAATAAATGCTTGGTTTTCTTAAAATATTAAATATAATATTATTCTACTTCTTCTATATGCTGATGCAACTCCACATTTATTCAATACAAAGTATATCTCTGGTGTAATGGCTATTTCGGTAATTGAACAGCGAGTATCACAATATAATGGAGTATTTTCTCCTTTAGCGGTTTTAATTGTGTCAACAGATGTCTGCATCAAATAATTATATCAAAGTACTTTATAATTGAAAGAAGGTTTAATATTGTTTATTATTTCTCTCCTGATGGTGTTTTCTGCTCTAAGTCCGCTACACACGCTTAAATCCAACAACATATTCATTTTAATCAATTATAATCAAAAGAAAAAAGGTGATCTAAACGACTATATTTTCTATAATTGTTTAATTTTATAGGCGGATTAAACATTTATCATCAAATGGTTTTTGCAATAATATTATGTCTATTAGATATAAACAACAACAACAGTTTAAATGTGAGGTTGATTTCAACTAACATGAAGATTTAATGCTTTGAATAAAACTATAATCCTGCTATTCATTTATAACTATCTCTAATACTATTCAAATAAACACCATAAACTCATTTTTCAATCAAGAAAATTCAAAAAAAAACGACCAATAATTTTTATAAAACGGATGTATAGAAGTAGTTCAACAAAAAAGAGGACACTAGTTTCATCTACTAACAGGAGTACTTCACAGTCAAAAACCAGAATAAATAACCCAAGTGTTGGATTAAGTGCTGCAATTAACAATTATACAACAAGTGCATCTGCGTATGGATCAGGTATACCGTTAAATTCAAATGGAGCAATATTAAATCATTCGTACATATCAACTGGAGCAAAGAACAATATCTTAGCAACCAGGAGCTATGGTCAAACAACAGTTGATACAGCTCATAGAAGATCTTCCAATAGCTCTATGGGTCAAAGAAAATCCTCTATAACCTCAGGTTCAAACCCACTTACTTCAAATATGAATGATAGAAATTTACATTTACCAAATTTAAATAATAAAAGTGATGCATATGAAGTACTACATAAAACACCCAGATTAATTAGCAGTAGCAGACAAAATAGCCAAAAAGAAGATTTTGATTCACCTCCCTTTGTAGCTAGAGAAATAAGTAAGCCACCAGTATCTCCATTACAAGTACCATTAGATACAACAGCAGATAATGATATGTCATTATACTACTCCACCAAAGCGAAAGATTGTAATTCAGATTCAATTACATTCCAACTCTTAGAAGAAAGGAAAAAGTCATCTAATAATAACAATAACAGTATTAATAATAAATTATATCAAAATCAACCTTCCAAAATACCAACATTATCAAAATCTAATCATCGTTCTCATCATAGTGAACAACAAATACAACCACAACAATCATCTACACCTCCACCACCATCTAATTACAAAAATAATGAGAATAGTTATGATATACCTCATTCTATCGAACATATCGGTGATGGCTTATGTGGTCTACAAAATCTTGGTAATACTTGTTTCATGAACTCAATATTACAATGTCTAGCACATATTGTTCCATTACGAGATTATTTTATAAGTGGTAATTATTTAAACCATTTAAACAAGACCAATCAAAAGAAAGCTGATTTAGCAAGAGCCTTTGCTGGTTTATTGAATGATTTATGGAGTAAAGACAGTAAAAACAAGGTAGTAGCTCCATATGATGTAAAGACAGCCATTGGTCGATGTTCAAGACAATTTTCAGGTTATAATCAACAGGATTCTCATGAGTTTTTAATATTCTTATTAGACTATTTGCATGACAGTGTTAATCAAATAACTAATCCTCCAAAGTATGTAGAAATTGATGATAGTCATATCTCCTCAACAGATGAAGCAGCTAAATTATGGTGGAATAATTACAAAGAAAGAAATCAATCAATAATCACT
This sequence comes from Proteromonas lacertae, assembly GCA_002245135.1. Classification (NCBI taxonomy): domain Eukaryota; class Bigyra; order Opalinata; family Proteromonadidae; genus Proteromonas; species Proteromonas lacertae. Next base: position 198,567 of record NGBS01000587.1, read on the forward strand.
GAACTTTTTAGTGGACAAATGCATAGCACTATTACTTGTGATGTATGTGGTACTGTCTCTAATAATTATGATCCATTTATTGGTTTACCTGTTCCTTTACCTGGTGGTAGAAATAACAGTTTTAGTAGTAGTTTAAGTAGTGGTTCAAGTGTTACTTTAGAAGATTGTTTGAATTTATTCACTCAAAGTGAACATTTAAGCGGAATGGATGAAGTATATTGTAGAAAATGTAAAGGTCACAAATCATCTACTAAAACTAATGAAATCTATAGAGCACCAAAGATACTGATTATTCAATTAAAGAGATTTTCACAAGCATCTTATAGAAGAGATAAATTATCAACAAGTGTGAAAATACCTAAAGTTGGATTGGATATTACTAAACATATGGCTAGTATACATACATACATATATATATATATTGTTATTATATTTTAAATAGAAAATGAATGTAAAATATATGATTTAATTGGAATATCAAACCATTCAGGTTCGATGGGATTTGGTCATTATATAGCTAATTGTTTGTCTCCTAATGATAATAAATGGTATATATTTAATGATTCTCATGTGTCGAGTGATCGAAATAGTTCTACTTGTTATTCTGGTTCAGATCCATATGTGTTATTCTATCAATTAAGGAAATAGAAGGGGTAATAATAATAGTAAGAATGCTTTTCTTTTATTTCTTTTTTACAATGTAAATTAATATATAAGTTATTTTATTTTATTATTTTTATTAGTGTTTTATACTTATTTTATTTTATATAAAAATGGAATTATAATAATGAATGAATGAGTAATTATGATAATAAATAATTCATTTCATTTTATTCTTCCTATTATTCATCATCATCATCATCAATTTCTTCTTCTTCTTCTTCTTCTTCTTCTTCTTCTTCTTCTTCTTCTTCCTCCTCATCCATCATCATCATCATCTTCATCAATATCATTATCTATATCGTATATCACTTCCAAATTTGCTTTTCTCAATTTGAGGTTATTGAAATGTCTTTCTCCAACTCTTTCACTACCTCCATTATGTATTAAAACTATATCAGTTAGTTTATCTAATTTTCCGCAGTTATCACAGAAAGTTCTAATAACATTACCATGATCATCATCGTCAACTAGATTATTTCCTGCTAGAAAAAGAGTATCTGCATTAGTAAGAGTTGATAAATATTCATTTATGTATCTCAATCCTTGATTATTTAATCCAGTAACACCTGCATGAAGCGCAATAAACTCATTCTTTCTTTCATCATCAAATGTAAGCAAATGTAATTTCTTTGATAAATGTTTCCAACCATCGGTATTGATTGGATTTTTTTGTATATCTAACCCTATCATATTTGGTAAGATATCAAGGCATTTACATAATCTAATAGTTTCAGATGAATCAATATTATTGCCATTTAGAAACAAGTATTCTAAATATGTTAATCTATGCATATTATCTAAAAGAGAGTTTAATATTTCTCCTTTGATATTCTTTTCATGTAAATCTAATGAACGATTGGCTATATTTTGTAGAATCATAAGATCTATTAACACAGACTTTCTAGTTTCGTCCATCATCTTTACATGTGGTTCTATTTTCTCTAAAACATTTTTATAAGATGAACCAGCACACCAAACCATATTTATGACATTAAATAATTCTTTTAATCCAGTATGTTCTTGTTTTTTATTATACCATTTAATAATACTATTAAATACCTTTTTAATGTATTTTTTATCATAGTTATCACAGCAATACTTGAAAAAAGTAATATTTATACCATATCCATTCATTGCACACCATCTGCAATCATTACATTGCAATAATTTCACTATACAGTGATTTTCATCGAGTGACTCTTTTTCAGTGTTTATATATATAATCACCTCATCAAGATTCATTCTTTCGTCTGGATTGTATTCCATCATCTTTTTAATAATTTCATCATAATCTTTATGAATTGAGAGTTTATATTCCTTTGTTTCTGATATTTTCTTTTTAAGCATGAAGGATGATTCAGAATAATAGTGATTATGAGTTATGATATAGTATAAAATACAACCTAAACTATACACGTCAGTTTTACATGTAACTTCTTTACCAGTTATTTGTTCAGGACTCATGTAGTTGTAATATTGTAACGGAATGTTATTCAACTGCCTAATATCATTCAACCCAAAATCTACAACAAACCAATCATTTCCATCAAATCTTATGTTTGAAGGTTTGATATTACCATGTATTATACCTACATCATTAAATTTCTTTACTAAATTACATATTTTACTAAATGTGGCTATGTCTTCTTTCAAATTTGGTGAAAACTTAAAATTCAAAAAGGAAACAGGCATATTCCTTTCTTCAATGGTTAACAGATTTTCATCAAATGATTTTACTTTAAAAAAACAGTTTTTCTGAATTAATAGCTGATTTACCTGATTTGTAAGTTTCACAAACTGACTTATGCATTTTTCGTTTGTACCCCGTATATCTACTACTTTCACGTAATAACTGTCTTTGATATCACTTTTGTGATTTTCATTTTCAAATTTTTTTGTAATGTTCATATCGCTCTATTTGTAATATAAACTATAAGAATGTATACGTTATTCTAGTTTAGCGTAGTGAAGGTACAAAAGAGTTATTACGAGATATTGAAACTCAAAAAAAGTTACAGATCCCGAGAAACTTTTGCGGTTTTCGGATTTTCAAATTTTGAAATTAATGTTTGTATGCTTAATGTTGACTTAGAATGGATATAAAATTTATATATTTTCTTTTTATTAGTGACTTTTTATATAACTACCAAAAACTTGTTTTTCAATCTCCAAAACTAAACTCAGATAAAAACAAGTTTAATGATGATTATAATCGATATATTTATAGTTAATTTGTTTTTGTTTTATTTTGTTAGATTATATGAACTTATTTTGATTGGCGGTTGTTTCAAATTTTTTAAGTATTTCATTTTTTTCTCTTCAGGATAGTTGATATTATTGAATGTTATCACCTACAAGATTTAGAGGTGGTTATCAGCCACCGAATGACGTTAAAGGTATAGTAATCTAGAGTAAATTACTTTTAGATGATTCAAGTCAAAGTCCTAGTGTAAAAAGTCCTAGTATTTCTGATGATAATTCTTATATAAAGCAGTATTAATATACAAAGTTATTATTAATAGGACCGATGACTTACTTGATCCAGATTATCTTAGCGAAGGAGAAGAATCACCTGTTGAATTTACTACAAGTCATAAAAGAAATGTTCCACCATCTCCTGCAATTTTTGGCACACCTGTGGCTCAATTAGTACGAGCTTCAATAAAAACAACAAAAACATCAAATACTTCATCTCCATCAACTTCTACATTGAATTCACCTATTCCTAAAGGCACTGCGATTATTTGCCCAAATTCATGTTTTCTTCATAATACTGGAAAAACTCATCAAGAATGTATAACAAGGTTGGAAGTATTATGTGGATTAAATGGAGTATTAAGAAGACCAGAATTTCACAATATTCATTGGATAGAGGGTAATGATGTACCACCTGCAGAATTAAGCGATATATTACGAGTTCATGATGTTGATTACATAATGCATTTACAAGATAAAGCAAATGAAGCACGAATCAAAAATGAGTCAATATATCTTGATGCTGACACTATCATATCACCATATTCATATGAAGCGTCAGTAAATGCATCTGGGGCAGTTTGTCTAGCTGTAGATAAAGTAGTAAGTGGAGAATATAAAAACGTATTTGTAGCAATAAGACCACCAGGACACCATGCTGGTTGTAATGGGGCTGTACAAAACGTACCAAATTATCATTTAAGATCTGATATGTGTTCTAATGGATTTTGCTTATTGAATAATTTGTGTATTGGAGCTGCTTATGCCAAGAATATGTATGGTAGACATAATTATGGAATTAAACAGTATTTATTTTTTGTATTATATTGATGCATAGTCCTGAATTGCCTTTAATTCGTCGTATAGCGATAATAGATTTCGATATCCATCATGGTAATGGAACTGAAGATATAATCCACAATTTATCACCTCGTGACGTTTTAATACCACTGCCAGGCAGTTGGAAGCCAATGACCAAATTTGTGTACAAACCTTGGCTTGATGAAAATGATGTAAATGAAACGTACTTCTGTAGTATTCATTTATATAATGGTGATAATTTCTACCCATGTAGTGGAAATGATAATGATAATTCCATAAATAATACGAATAGTGTTAATTCTACAATTACCAGTGTAATTGGCGATACAGTCGATGTTAATCATAGAATGAAGAGATCAAATCCAAGAATATCTACAGGCACACCTAAATCTGAACAGAATCTAATTGTCAATATCCCAATGAATATAATAGGTCCAGTTTCAATATCAAAGAAACATACACTAAATAGTACACAATTATCTCAACTAAATAGTCAAGCCAGTTCAGTATTTAGAGAAAAAGTAACAAATATATTAATACCTTCATTAGACGAATTTAAACCGGACTTGATATTTTTATCCAGTGGATTCGATGGACATATCGATGATTTATATTATTATCTGAATGAGGATGATTATAGCTGGTTAACTAATGAAATATTGTGTATTGCAAATAAACATTGTAATGGAAGAGTAATATCTGTATTAGAAGGTGGTTATAATGTTACTAAGATTAAGAGACCATCTTCTAAAAGAAAGATTATTAAACAGCCTTCTAGTGTAGATGGAGTGAGTAATTGTAGTATCAATAATGAAATTAACTATATTCAAGGGAATGATTGTGGATTGAGTAGATGTGTTGAAGCACATGTGATGAGTTTATTAAAGTCACATAATTATTAATTATTAATATACTAGTATAATTTCTTTTCTAATTTAGAAAGTTTATTAAATGACTTTTTGAATGTTGTGTTTATGATGTGAAAGAATGAAAATACAACTTCTATGAAGTATATTTTCAGTTTAAAATAGCGAACCAACATCAAACCTATTTTCTTTTTAAGTGAATTATGCAGAATCTGTTGAATCTTTTGAGTTCTGAAATACTTCCTGCAATTATTGTTTTTGATTTAGATTGTATTTTGTTGTACATTTATATTTAAAGATACATTATGGCCTTTTTGGGTAGATACACCTATATCACCACCGTTTTCCAAAGGAACAAATGGATTTTATCAAGGGTATCGTAATACACTATTTGATTTGTTAATAGAAGAAGAAAATCATTTGCTACTTTTTATAAGGATGTTCCAGAAATATTATCTGCAATTTATAATACAAAACGAATTGATATAGCAATAGCAAGTAGGACAGAAGAGCCAGATTGGGCTAAAGAAATAATTGAACTTGTAAATTTTGAAAATGGAGAGACTTTATGTATAAAATACTATATTATTCTGTAAATAGCATCAATAAGCAAATATCACGAAATAATTCCAAGTTCTAAAGTATAAATTTGAAGAATTATTATTTTAGATAAATCATTTTCAGAACTATACATAGGAAATCAGGTGTACCATATGATCAAATGATGTTTTTTGATGATGAAAGTAGAAATATACAAGCAGTATCGAGTTTAGGAGTTAATTGTTATCAAGTTAATAATGGTGTAAGTATATCTGAATTTGCTAATGCATTGAAAGATTATCAGGAAAAGCATCAAAGTAAATAGATGAATAATTAATGTTTTTTAAATTTTTCTGTATTTTAAACATATTTCCTTCTAATAATAATACTATCTTCCAATGGAACCAACCGAAGAAATGATAAAGTATTTTGAGAAAAGAACAAATGAACATATATACAGAGTAAACAGAAACTTAATTGTGATGAAAGATTATAAAGGTTTAACTGAAGATATTCTAAAAATAAGGGGTGAATCACATGACAGAAGTAAATTCTATAATCCCGAAAGAATTCCGTATATTTACTTATCTTGGCGGAAGAAGTGCAAAAGCGAAAATATAAATTACCAATACCCTCCAGAAGTAGAGAATGAAGTAAAACAAGCTATAAAACATCATATAGAGAATAATTCTCATCATCCAGAATCTCATAAAAATGTTAATGATATGTCATTACTTGATATGGTAGAAATGGTGTGTGACTGGACAGCTATGGCACAAGAGTACGGTAAAACTAGTTGTTTTTCATATGCTTCAGAAAACATTGACAGATGGAATTTTAATAATGATAAAAAGGATGAGATTTTTTCAATAATAACTGAAATTGATAGAAGATTGGGGAAGATATGTAACTAATACAAATAAACTTATCTGTACTCATCAATATTAACAATATATTAATATCAATAATACAAAATAAGTTAATTATCTTGCATTGCAATATATTTAAATCATTTTAAATATATGGTGTGTGAAAATTATTTTGGGGGATATTTTCATATAAAGTGAAATTTCTTTGTATGAGTTTTAGGGACAAGAAAGTGGGAATCAAAGACGTTATTAATGCATTACATTCAAAAAAGAAGCTCCCTAAAATCGTAGTGTTTGACTTAGACTGTATATGTAAAGTGTATTATTCAATTAGACACCTTTATGGCCATATTGGGTTGATGATGGTTTATATCCACCATTTTATGAAGGAATCAATTGCTTTTATTCAGGGTATAACAGATGATTTAAATTTAATAGAAGAAATAAACAACAAAACAACCTATTTCCCGGTGTTCATGAAATTTTAATGGCTATATACGAATCTGAAGTTATGGAAATGGGAATAGCTAGTCTAGATACTGATGCAATTGAAGTTTTACCTTTAATTCATTTTGAAGAAGGACCTACACTCGAAGAGATAATGAAATACCAACAATTACACTGTTCAAATAAAGTATTAATACTTTCAGAGGATATATTCAATAGAAAAATCATTTTAACAGTATACACAACAAATCAGGAGTTCCTTATGAAGAAATGATATTTTTTGATGATGATCTTAGTAATATAAGGAGTGTGCAACAACTAGGTGTTCATTGTCACTATGTACCTGACGGTTTATCATACTCTGAATTTCTTAAAGCTATAGATGAATATCAAAGTAAATAGTAATATTTAGATATTTTTCAACCATTTTTAAGTATATTTCTTTTTTTCAAATGAATTAATCATGTTTTCATTGTTTTCATTCCATATAATCTCCGTTTTGATTTGTTTATATTATATTTAATTCTTTGTTGTTATTTAATCTATTCAAACAAACACACAAATTCAAAATTTCAAACTGTCACTTTTTTATATTCGTTTAAATCAATGGATGAGATAGAAAATATTACTGAGTATTTTAATAGCTCTTATCATGCAATAATAGAGGGAAAGAAAATATACTTCCTCAACAAGAAGATACTCCAACAGACATTCTACCTAAGAAAAAGCTTAATTTTGGTGATGATACAAATGAAAAATGTACATATGTCTGTAATATTGTTATATAGTAAAATTAACTTCAAAATTACCTTCAAAAGAACCAATTTCTGTATATTTAAGGTTAAAGTATATTCATTATTTTATTACTTTACAATAGACCAAATATCAATGGTTGTGATGACAGTTTTATCACTAAAGCAACAGATAAAGAAATAGCGCTTGTCTCACCCCAAACAAGTCAATCATATAAAAATGGTGAAAGAGATGCTTCATTTCATTTCTCTCACGTTTTAAAACAGGATTCCACTCAAGATGATGTCTTTAAAGTTGTTGTAGAACCACAAATTGACCAAATCATAACAGGTCACAATTGGTTATTATTTGCATATGGTGTTACTAACGCAGGTAAAACATATACAATGTCAGGAACAAAAGAGTATTTAATTCTATATTTTTAAAAAATTATTTATAATATAGAAACCCTGGTTTAATTTCACACATTCTCACTTCAATATTCAATTTACTAGAGCAACACAAAGGCGAAGTAGAATATAGTAATATCTCAATAGTCGTTAGTTTTATTGAAATATATAATGATAGAATATATGATTTATTAGTCCCACCTCCAACCGAAACATGGATTAACAGACCATTTTTGAAATTGTTTACTACTAAAGACGGTAAACCATTATTAAGTGGATTAAAAGTATATATTATTATTATTATTATTTTCTTATTCATAGGAAGTTGAAGTTAAAACAATGAGTGATGGTATAAATATACTACATGAAGGATTAAAAACAAGAACTGCTGCTTTAACACAATTAAATATAGATAGTTCCAGATCACATTCAATATTCAATATAAAAATATATCAAAATGTAATTGGAAGTGAGAACAATGTAATAGAAAGAAAATTAAAATCAAAATTCCAAATATGTGATTTAGCTGGAAGTGAAAGAAATAATCGAACAAATAGCAGTGGAATAAGACAAAAAGAAGCTGGACAAATAAACAGTAGTTTAATGCATTTAATGAGATGTTTCGATACTTTAAGATTCAATCAAAAACATCATCAATCTAAGAAAATGGTTCCTTTTAGAGATTCGAAATTAACGAGATTATTTCAAGAGTTTTTTGTTGGTGAGAATGTTGGTTCTATTTCTATGATTGTGAATATAAGTACTGATCCAGCTGATTATGATGAAACACTATATACATTGAAATATGCATGTTTATCAAGTGACATTCAGACTTTACCTACAAAGTATATATATGTATATATTATTTATAGAGTTGATACGAGGTTGAATAGTAAATATGATTTGAATGGTAAAGTATTACCTCAATTTAAAAAGACTGTTCCTACACCAGCTGTTGTTGCAATTAAAGCAATTCATAAATCAGTATAATTATATATACATATATATTAATTAGACAAAATCATGTGATTTTACTTATACCAATAATAATAATAATAATAATAATGACAGTATTAATTATAAGAAGGAATATGAAGAATTGAAGTTGAATTATGAACAATTAGAGAATGAATTAAGGGAGAATTATACAAAAGCATTAGAAGAAGAACATAAATTATTAGTATAAATAAATGAATATATATTTATTAGAAAGATTATTATGAAAAAGCATTAACAAGAGAGATTGAAAGAATAGAAGAAAAATATAAGACTCAAGACTTAATAAAGACAGTAAAAGTATTATTTTGATATTTATTATATTTATAGAGTGATAGAGTAAGATCAAGGTGTGAAGAAGAGAATGAAATATTGAAAGAGAAAGTAGAAGAATGTGAGGATGAGATAAGTAGATTAAAAACTACTCATTCATCAGAAATTGCTTCTATTAGTCAGAAATATAAAGAAGAAATTGATAATATGAAGTATGAATTAGATGTGATGAAAAAGGAGTGGGAAAAGAAGGAAGATGAGTATAAATGTGAAATTAACCATCTTCATTCTGATAAGATAGAATTATTGAGTAAATCTAGAAACGAAGATATTGAAGAAGAGACTAATGAAAAACCAGAAGATGAGCCAAAACCTAAGAAAACATCAAATGGAAGAAGAGGAAGAAAGAGAAGTAGTAAAGAAAAAACAGAAGATGAGGGTGATGATGAAATAGAAAATAATACAAACAAGAAGAGAAGATCATTGAGAAATAGTGAGAATAATGAAGAAATAAGTGAGTATAAAAAGAAATTACGATCTAGAAAATAACTACATTTAGTTTATAAGTGTTTTTTATTTAATATTTGTGAAATAAAAAATAAATAAATAAAAGGTTTGAATAATGGTTTGAATGAATAAATCCTATTTTCTTCCTTCATAAAGTGTGTAATAGAATGACAAATATATTAAATTGAATTAGATGGTATATTTAATTTATTAATAACATTTATAGTTTAGAATTCAAGAAAATAAACAAAAAATTACTTCATTCAGTAAATATGTGAAAGTTATACCATTAAAGTACATTAAATATGGTAATATTTTGGAATATATTGAGAAAATAAACATATTGTCGGTATTACAGATTAATTCAGTAGTTCCAATACTCAATTACTCGTTTACAGATAATAGTTGTTTTAAAATAACAATGCCAAAGTATTTATATTCACTTCAACAATATATTGACACAAATTTTCAGAATTACAAATTTATTCTATTATCAATAATAAAAACATTACAATCAATACATGCAGCTAATATAATTCATTCAAATATAAAGCCTTCCAACATCTTATTCGATTCAAACCATTCTCTTTATATAACAGATTATATGATTAATTCCATAAGAAGTATAGAATGTTTATCAATTTATGATTTATATTATCTAAGTCCAGAACAATTATCAGATAAATATATTAGTCATTCTACTGATATATGGAGTTTAGGATGTATATTAAAAGAAATAAAAATAGAAGATGAAATAACAAACAAAATGTTGGAGATTAATCCAATAAACAGAATATCATTAAATGATTTAGAAGTATACATAGTGAATCAGATTGACAATAGGATATTTGAAAATAAGAGAGAATTATACATAAATAATGCAGTTGTAAGTGTGATAGATCAGAATTATATATTCAATAAAAAGGAATATAAAGAAATAATCAAACGAATCAATATAATAGAGAATCTTACAGATTCTTATAATAATGATAATAAATCTAGAAATAATATACTTTTTACGCTGATTGAAATATTCTGGAAGTCTCATGATATGAAATTATATGATTTTATATCCAATAAATTGAAATATTTTGTTAAAACAACTGATAGTAAAGGAAGATCTATCTTTATTGATGAAATATTGTTTAAATCTTTAACTTCATCATATTATATAGATATTTCTCGTATATTTACATATATTATAAATAGAAAAATCAATTGGAACAAACAGTCTTTTATATCTTACTCAATATTTTCATATTATTTATAACGTTAAAACACTTGATTTGTCATACAGTGGAATTGATTCATATGGTATTAAAGTATTGTGTTTGAATTTAAATAAATTGATTTATTTACAACAGTTATATATTGATAGTATATAATAATAATAATTATTATTATTATTATTGAATAGATAATCCATTCAGTGACACAGGATTGAAGTATTTATTACCATTTCTACAATTGATTATAGATGAAGATGGATTATTGGATTTGTCAAGTATAAATATATCTCATTCATTAATTATTATATTATAGATATTGGATTATTTGATTATGGTTTTAATATATTATGTGATAGTTTTACATCAATTGCAAATGTTGTTGTTTCTATTGATATATCAGAGAATTTATTAACAGATGAATCATTATCTATTTTGAGCAAGAAATGTGAATGTTTAAAGAAATTAAAATCTATTGATCTTGATGATAATACTTTCACTGATAAGGGAACAGAATATATAGTTAGTATAATTAAGAAGATGAGGAATTTGAAGGAGATTATTCTTGAATTTACTGATTTGTCGATATCATCAATCCAATACTTGAGATCATTTGATTCTGGATTAAAAATATGTTATGATGATGATGATGATAGTTAATTGTAATTTAATTGTAATTTAAAGAAATATGTATGTTTGATTATTGTTTGGTTTGATAGAGTTTGAAATGATAAGTAGATTTTTGCATAATTCTCATCTAATACGTACTTTTAAACCAGCATTTTCTGCTAATTTTTCTTTTCACTCAAAATTCTCTACAGATGTAAGTCAAGAGGTTGTTAGTTCAGATGATAACGGAGATCTGAGTTATTCAGTATTTCAATCAGATTTTAGTGTTGATGAAACAAAGAAAGAAAAAAATTATTCAAGACCATTAGGTAAATACAGATACACAAGAAAATATCTATTACCTCATACAGAGAAGAGTAGAAACTATTCAAAAAGTAGAAGACGTTCTGACTCATCACAAAATAAAGTATATATTTTATTTTGGTTGATATTTAATGATATATATAGTTGAATGAGTTAGCTATGAACCCAGAGACTCATTATTATCCTGGTATACCTAGATTAAAGAACCATAATGCTGTTAGATTACCAAATGATGGAGTAGCTTCAAGAGTAAGATTTGAAGAAACAAAAGAAGTAGAATTGAATGAGAATTTGAAATCACAAGTACCTCCATCTTCCTATGAAAAAGCTAAGAAATATCAATCCTTTTTAAAATTTGTAAGTGATAAGCGAAATGAATTTAAACATGCTACTACTCCAGCATTTATGAACGTAGTAACAGTAGGTGAGAATACATTTAACTGTGAAAAAATCCCTCCCAATCGTCGAATTGGTGAAATTGACACATTTAGTCTTAGTTATAATCATTTATTTGAAGTTCCAGTTAAAAGAACTGCGTTAGTAGTTGATACAGGAGATTATGAATGTAAAGATCCAATAAATGAAGTATATATAATATATAATATATTAAATAGTGGTCAAATCCGAGGAATATTAATAAATATATATTTTTAGATGAAAATGAGAATAATGTATGTGGTGAATATAAAGACGAATTTCTATTAAGTGGAAAGAAAGGAATAATGCTTAGAAGTTGTATTCAAAAATTATTAAGAAAAGTCCAAAGTATATAAAGATATATATATTTTTATATATTTTTGAAATAGATTATGAAAATGGTGAATTAGTCAATTTACCTCCATTTTTGATCATAAATGGCAAAAGAGGAAGTGGTAAAAGTTTCTGTTTAAATACAGTAGTTGAATATTGTCGAAAGAATAATTGGATTGTATTATTTAGTAATTCAATTTATGATGTATGTAATAATGGATCAAATGTACTTCCATCTCGAAGATGCGATAATACATTTGATATATTTGATTATTCCAGTGAAATATTAAATAATGTATTTATTATTATTATAAATTTAGTTCATAACAATTCATGGTGATAAATTAAAGAAATGTTTAGTTCGATGTGAATATAAAGATGGTTATTGGAGAAGTGGAACTGATTTTAGTAATGTATAAATTATATATATATATTCAATTATAATGATAAATAGAAATTAAAAAGTGGAAATGCAACATTATATGATATGGTAAAACATGGAATAGATAAATATAGAGATGTATATATATAATTATTTATTAATAGAGTGGAGATATATTATACCATTTACGTGAAGAATTAAGTGAAGTAGAAGAATATCCAGTATTAATAGCAGCGGATGAATATAATCTAATATATGATAAGACAATATATCAGTTTGCGAAATTACCGTATATATTAATAATAATAATAATAATAATAGTGTATATGGGTTTCAATTAAGATATAATCAAGCATTTGAAGAATTTGATTTAGATGGAAAATTATTACATAAACCGATGAAGAATGGATTATGTTTATATTCAACAACTCATAAATATCCCCAAAGAGTATATTATATATATATGTTTAATTATCATTATTATGAATAGTTTAATCCTTCATTTAATTATGGTAAATATGAAATAGATATTCCATACTATAATAAAGAAGAATTAAGTAATCAATTATCGTATTATGTAAAGAGTGGAGGTTTAAAGAGTAATATAAGTGAAGGCGATTTTCAGCGAATGTTTATGATTAGTCAAGGTTGTCCTAAGATAGTTCGTGAATGTTGTTTGAGAGATTGTACTTCCTTTTTCCTTCATTATAGTTAAAATGTAGAATAATGAAATATTTGTGTTTATATTTTGATATGTTTTTGTTAGTGATTTGATGATATAAATTGTTGATAATGATAATGTAAATAGTTTTTATGTAAAAAGAACATATGTAGGCTCGACTATCTGTTTGAGATCTTTTATTTTTGAATTGATATTGTGATTGTTATAAGTGAAAATGATTAATATAAAATGTGAAAATGTATTAGATAGTGACTATGAAGTATAAATTGATGATAATATAATGAAAATAGGTTTTAGAAGAAAAAGATAGTGTGAAATGTTTATTAATGGTAGTTAAAAATAAAGAGAATGATGTTAGAGAGTTTATGAAGGTGATAAACACTTCCAAATTGAATGAAGATGTAGCGAAGAGTGTTTTTAGTAAGATTGAGAGAGTGAATAATGAAAAACATGAAAATCTGATGAAATACCATAAATTGATGTTGATTGAAGATAAATTCTATCGATTAATGCCTTATATAAGAATAAACTTAGGAGAGATAAATCCTTTGAAATATTTCGAAGAAATTGGTACATATGCTGTATTATGTGGAATATGTAATGGTTTAAAGAGTTTACATATGTTGAATATGTCACATGGTGATTTAAAACCTTCTAATGTCTTTTTAGATAAAGAGAATGAAGTGATATTGAGTGATTATTTAAACAATGAATTATTCAAAGAAAATGAGAATAAGAAAGGAATAAAAGAGTGTGATGATATATGTTTTATTAGTTATGAAGAAATAGTTGGTGATGAAGTGAGTAAAGAAAGTGATATTTGGAGTTTTGGTTGTATATTTTATTATGTGATAAGTGGTAAATTAATATTCAAAGATAAAACACCATTAGAAACCATGAAGAATATTGAAGAATGTAAATATGAAAGATTGGAACATGAATTTGAAAAAGAATTGAATGGTTTATTAAATAAGATGATAGTGAAAGAAAAGAATAATCGAATATCAATTGATGAAATATTGAATGAATTAAAGATAATAAATGAAGTAAAATATTTACCTGAAGTAGTTGAAATGAAAGAAGAAGAAGAAATAGAAGGATTAGATGAAAGAATTAGTATAAATATGATATTAATATGAAATTAATAGAAGAAAGAATAGATAATGCTTTAAATAAGATGATAAATGATAAATCAACAAAATTGTATTTATACTATAGATGTATTATTGTTATTATTTATTTGAATAGTTCAAGAATTAAAAGAAGTCGGTGCATTATATTTGAGTAGAAAATTAAAATTATATCCATTTATTACAGTTATTGACTTAATAAGTATTTATATTGTTATTTATAATGATAGTCAATTATATTGGTGATAATGGTTTTAATCATATTTGTAAATCATTCAAATATCTTCCTGAATTGAAAGAATTATATATTGGTGATAATGATATTACTTCAAATGGAATGAAATATTTTGTAGAAAATATTAAATTCATTCCAAAATTAGAGAAATTGAATTTAGGAGGTATTTTTGTTTTGTTTTATATAATAATATAGATAATAACATAAGAAAAGAAGGAATGGAAATATTAAGTAAAAGTTTACATTTACTTCCAAGCATGAAAAAGTTGAATTTTTATTGTATTATTACTTTAATATGATAATGAATAGAATGTAAAATTGGTGATGATGGTTTTAAAATCTTCTTTTCTCATTTGAAAGATATTCCAAATTTAGAATATTTAAGTTTGGAGTGTATTTTATTTTATTCTATATTATAATAGATAATAATTTAACAGATGAAAGTGTAAAAGTATTTTGTGATAATATTCAATATATCACAAAATTAGAAAAATTGGATATAGGATGTATTTTTAGATTTGTTTTATATAATAATATAGGTAATAAAATAGGAAAAAAAGGAATGGAAATGCTAAGTGAGATTTTACATTTACTTCCAAACATGAAATGGTTGAGTTTTTTTGGTATTATTACTTGAATATTGCAATGAATAGGTTGTTTCATTGGTGATGATGGTTTTAAAATCTTCTTATCTCATTTGAAAGATATTCCTAATTTAGAATATTTAAATGTTAGTGGTATTTTATTCTATTCTATATTATAATAGTTAATATTTTAACAGATGAAAGTGTAAAAGTATTTTGTGATAATATTCAATATATCACAAAATTAAAAGAATTGGATTTAAGGAGAAACAATTTCACAAATAAAGAAGAAATCAAAAGAATAATCACAGAAAATCATCCAAACAAAAAATTGAATGTTGTGTTTTAAATAACCTTTATTATTATTATTATTACTCAATCATTCACATCTTTTACTATAGAATTTAATTCAAAACCATTTATTCTCATTTCATTCAAATTCTTCTTTTCACCATTTAAATTTTATAAATATTTACTTCCACAAGTATAATACACATTTTTATCTAAATAGGGAATTGATTTTGTTTATTTCTCCTTCATTATCAAATTGAAAAAGAGTATTTGCCAGACAAAACATTGAATTAACTGCTGATCGATATGTTCCATTTGTACAAACTTTGGGAACATAAGTACCAAAATCTAAACAAGAATGACCAGCTGGACATGGATAACAATAAGAAGCACCAAATCCTAAAGCATAAGTACCAGGTAAACACATTTGAGGAATTATTCGGCCACTTTCATTATTATAATGACCAAAGTGAGATTGAATTGGAACAGCTGTACCTGCAGGACAATAATGTCCAGCATAACAATAATCACTACCTTCACTTCGATTTGTACCACTTTCACAATAGGTTCCTTCTAAACATTCTTGAGGATATAAATGACCTTCAGGATGCATTGGAACCCAAGGAACTACTCTTTCATTTGTCATTACTCCTCCTAAACAGAATGTACCAGGATTACATTCATGTGGTTGTAATACATTTATACTTAATCTATCAAACAAATCTTTCATTTCTTCTTTTGCATCAGAATGTAATAAATCTAATCTTTCTTCGATCTCTTTTCTAACTTCTTCTAACTTCTTCTTCACTTTCTGCAACATCATATAATGCAGTTCCATTCAAACAGTAATAACCAGCTTTACACATCAATACAGCTTCACTTACACCATTTTCTATACATACTCGACCAGCTGGACATATCCAAGGAACTTCCATTCCATATAATGGACACCATGTACCTCTTGGACATAATTTACATGTTGTTTGACCTTTCTTATCATTGTATGTTCCAGGATAACATTTTGTTGAAGAAGTTGAACCAGGTTGACAATAATGACCTTTTTCACATTTAATTGTGTGTGTTCTATTTGGACAGTAATGACCACTTAAACAAGGAGAAGTTCCTTCAGCTGTCATTGATCCAATTGGACAATAGAATCCAGGTGAACATGGTTGAGGAGTGTTAAAATCATTCTTAACTGATAAATTGGTTGATATATCTTTTATATTACTATTTGTTTGTATTCACCACTTTCATTCCTAATAAATATCTAATCAATCCATTCTATATTTAAATATTTCATTCTCATCATATTATTAGAAAATTACTTTGTCATAATGAAATAAATAGATTTTTAATATTCATTAGGCTTGATGATTGTTTGATTTGAATGAGGTTTGAGAAATATTTTCTTTTTTAAAAATCTCTTCAAATAGAAAGCATTTACTTATATGAATACATTTTAAACAAATATGAAAAACATTAGATGAGATTATTTAATTTTGATTTGAAACAAATAACAACTTGTTTTTATTAATTAACACAGTATATGGATATAATGGTGAAGGTAAATCTTTAACAAGTAAAACAGGAGATGAATTATTATGTTTAATCCACCATTCTCTTTTATTCATATTAACAATTACTTCATAAATTGAACCATCTCCATGATTATTGAAATTTGGATTTGAAGCAACAACTCTTACAATGTTACAGACACAATTTTGGCTAGTACCACCAGATGCAAAATAATTACATGTGGATTGATGATATATATAATTACTAGAATATGTATTATCAATTGATAATCCTATCATCATACTAATTATTAATTTTGGAATAATTATTGATAATCAAATCAGTTACATCGAATATATCAAGAATGAAATATGATAGAAATTAATGAATATATGAAACGAATAAAGTGAGCATGAATGTAATGAAATAATAGAAAAAGGAATGCTCAAAGTATTTGTTTAGTTTAAATCATGTATTTGTTTATGTAGAATGAATATGATATAAAACACATCTTCTCCATATAGTCTTTTTAAACTGTTTCTTATGTTAATAGAATATATCAATACCAAATAAACAATTCATATTTTACATTTTAAATAATACATATATAAGTAAGAAGAAACAAAATTTAAATCACACTCACTTTCGAGGAGGTGGTGGTGGTGGATTTGGACTTTCACTTTCTTTTTTCATCTTCTTTTCTTTCTTTTCTTTATTAGCTTTTAATTCATCTTCATGATCATTTTCCCATTTTAACTTCTTTTTATCATAATCTACACCTCTCTCAATTAAACGATCTCGAGCTTTATTTAACCACATTAACATTATTTCTTTAGAGGCAGCTTTCAATGTCACTGGACGATTCATCCAACTCACTTTCTCTTCTTCTATCTTATTTAATCTCTCTTCTTCACTACTACTTAATAAATAATCTTTCATTAACATCTTCTTTTCTTCACTCTTTCGCTTCTTCATTATTACACTCTTTCGAGCTTTACTCAACCATAATCGACAAATTGCTCGACTTGCACTACTCAAATTTATATCACTGTAATATTTACCACTTTTCTTTAACTCCATTATTCGTTTCTCTTCTCGTTCTTTCATCATTTTTAATCGATTTTCTTCTTTTTCTACTATTCGATTTAATAAACGATTCTTCTTCTTTTCACTGTGTAATCCTTTTGACATACAATAATAACAGTAAGTGTGGAAATCTTCATGACTATTGAAATAATCATTCCAACTATCAACATCAAATTCTTTCATATTTGGATGTAAATCTTCAAATTCATCAGCTAAATCTTCTAAAGGAAAATCGAAATCTACTCTCAAACATACTTTGCCATGACAAATCTCACAATAATCTCGACGATTTCTTTCAATTACACCCATCGCAAAGTTTCTTAATCGATTGTTTCGTCGAGCTCGACTTAACCATAATCGAGCTATTATTCGAGTTACTGGTTTTACCATTATTGAACCATATTTATTGAAATAATCTTCATCATCATCTATCATATTATTATTATTATCAAACATATTCAAATTCTCCAAACTTTGTTTACTTAAATAAGGTTTTAGTTTTTCTACTGATTCGGATGTTAAAATTTCATTTAAATGTTCGATTATCCAACTTTTATTATAATTCAAAAATTTATATCGGAATGTATCATTGTTTATCATTTGTTTATAATAATCACTTTCAAATATTGGATCTCTTGAACCTATTATTGATTCCCATCGAGGTAGTTTCTCTTCTTCTTTCTCATCTTTTCCTAATCGTAATTTTATATGTTTCATTCCCCAGAATCTAAAACAGTACAGTATAAATGTAAATATCTCCTTCAATATCCATAACACTATTAATAATGATAATATTATCATTATAAAACTACTATCATTGAATGGATTATATTTTCGACGAATTATCATTTCTATGCCAAATACACTAAATAGTAATGATAAACTATGTAATGAACTAACAAAGTAATATTCACTACTAAAACACATATGATCTAATTCTCTTAAATCACCATCTATACAATCATCACTACTATCATCATATAATATCCAATTATTCTTTCGACTGTTAAATCTAAATCGACTGTATATCAAATAATCACTTATCTTCCATTCATTTAATAATTCATGAATTGAGATTATAAATGCTTCACCAAATAATTCAAATAACATTAATATCAATAAAAAACATTCATAATACTCAATATTGTGTTTTTTAATATCATATAATATAGGTAATTCAATATCTTCACGGAATAACCAAAACATTAAGATTACTACTGGACATAGAATATAAGATTCGATATTGATGGTTGAACTCCAAATTGCTTCAATTATTGATTCACTTCCTTTGGGAATATTTAAATCATCATCTGGATCATAATTTGCTGATAATAATAATAAATCATTAGCTTCTTCTTTATTTCGACTTCTTAAACCTAATTTGATTCGAATCCATCTATTACACTTTCTATACCATCTTCGACTATAATAACTCAACCATTTTATTAATGGATCATAGAATATTCTTTCGAATAATCTCATTGATTGTACTATTCCAACATAACAAATTATAAAGTCTTTGAAATTATTTGCACTTAAACAAACAATCAATTCAACTAAATTGATTAAAGTTCTTATTCCACTTATGTATAAATTCTCAAACATTAACCATCTTAAGAAGTAATTGAATAATACATCAAATACACATAACAATAATACACTTACATAGATATATCGACCAATATTATTCCATAATGTTAATTCTATTATAAATACACATATCACTACAGCAATCATTGAAACTACAAAGATATGAATTCTTTTCCAAAATGTTGGAACAAAATTGGTGATTGAACCTAACATTCGATTTTTACTATTATGTATTTCAGTTTCACTTTTACTCACTTTTGTTGGAACATACATTTTACAACAGATATATAACACAAATGAACACATAAACAATAATCCAACACCTAATCTTCCAGATCGATAGAAATCAATATTTCTCCAATCAATATTTCGATCAATATATTTATGATAGATATTATCTAATAACCAGTATTTATCTAATTCATTTTCATCCCAATTGTAGTATCTTCCACCAGCTATCATTATTGATACTCCACAAGTTAATAAACCAATTATTATCATTGAACTAATTATACCAGGTAATGATGAAGTTATAAATAATCCAAATATTCGCCAATAATGTAATCTATACCAATCTAATAAGGTACAAATTCGAGATAATATCCATAACACAAATATACATAAGAATACAATAAAACATAATAAGAAATATAAACCAATATTTGCACCTCTTGAAAAGGCAAAATTGTTTATTAATCCAATGTAATCTAATGGTTCATAATTCACTGTTAACGAATAATCACTTCGATTATAATCTTTATCAATCAATTCATAGGTTATAAAAGCATCACTGATTCTCTTCTTTCTTTCATCGACTTGATAATATTCGATATTTAAGGAGATTTGTCTTGGATAACATGAAGTTGTACAATGTTTTACTAAAAATGATTCATCTGTTTTACGATTTACTTTTACTGGAATTAACGATTTTTCTTCATTATCATTCTCATCTAATTTTTCATGAATAAATTTACCACCTAATTTCAACTCATCATAACTGATTGGATCTTCATATATGTAGAACAAAACTGTATCTTCTTCAGCTTCAAACCATCTTGGTAATATTTCTGGATGTTCTAATTCTTCTTCATAAGCACAATTTAATCCTATTTCACACCAATCAGCATTTGCTTCATCAAAGAAATCTAATGGACCAACTGTTTTAATATCATCATATTCTAATAATGCTGAATATTTTCTTCTATCCCAATCTTTAGCTTTATCACTTGAAATTTTTGGTAATGAACAGAAATCATTTTCAAATATCTCTGAGAGTGTAATATATCGATCAAAATAACTACATCGACTGAAATAAGGTAAATAAGGTAATGTATAAATTGGATTTCGATTATAAGAGGCATTTCCATTCTTATCGATCACTAAATCATCAAAGATTTCTCGATATTTTCTCTTATATTCTAATGGATGATCTTTCGATGGATAGAAGAATTCAAATGGAGTTTCTAAATCATTCAATCTTTCATGATATATTGTTACATTCTTATTCTCTGGGTTTACACTATAACCACTCAATACTCTGCCTCTTTCAGTTTCATTGTATCTCGGAGGTAAATTGATTGGAGAATGAATTGAATTGTATATGGATTTATCTAATACTGCCACATGTTGATAGATTTGAGGAACTGATTTATTTTCAAAGGAGATTGGATATGATAATATTCTTTGAGGTAATTTTGATGGATTTAAAGCAGTCATCATATAAGCATGATTTGGTCTATGAATCTTTACTTTTGTTGTGTTGTAGAAGAAATTACTTACTGGTAAATAGATTCCATTGATTATCTCGATTTCTACTCGGAATATTACATCTTCTAATGCATATAAGGTTATATTTGTTACTTGATTTACATTCGTATTATCTAACCAGTCACTTAGTTTTATTGGTTTTCGACAAGGAGATTGAGTTATTTCAGAAAATTCATAATCAGCTTTAGATGACTGAATCTTTGTTGGATAACCTTGATCATTAAATACACAGAATTCTTGTTCACATAGTGATTGATGGACATAAATACCTATTCGATAATCATCATGATATTTAACAGCATCAGGAATATGACGGAAATCAAAACTAATATAAGCACTTTCCATTGCTTCTAAACTAAACCAACCTAATTCTTCATCTAATATTTCTTCTTCTTCATGACTTTTACCTATTAAACAGTTATTTAATTCTTTTTCATTCATTTCTTTACCATATTTTAAGGTTATTGGATTACTCCAAGTATTATTATTCTTCACATATACATCCACTGTTTCTACATTGTTATATAATTCATTTTGATAAGGAATTTCACATCGAACTCTTGTCGAATTTATATATAAGCCATTTGATACTTTCTCTACTATTATATCTTTATTCTTTAATACTACTTTACAACTTAATGTACCTATACTTAAGAAATGTCTTCCTATTATTGTTACTAAACTTGATCTATCAGATCTTATCACATTTGGACAAGCTCTGACTGTTGTTACTGTATCATTTATCCACACATTATCACTATCAGTGTAATTCACTGGAATTATTCGTTTTAATATTGGAATACTTTTTGTTGATGTTTTATTTATACCTAATTCATTGTATTTATATCCACTTTCTATATAATACATTCCATCTCTCTTCTCACAAGTATCAACTTCTTTTATTATACATTCTTCTACTTTGCCTGCACCTATCTTACTTGTCATTCCATCTGGACATTTACCTTCTCGAGGATTCTTATTTGTTGTACCATATGGACAGAAATAATCGGGTCTACAACTTCTGATTCTGGGTAATATTAAAGGAGTTCCTCTTGGACAATATCTACCAATTGGACACATATTATCATATTGAGTTGAATCTGTGCTTGCTTTACCACAAGCATAACCAGCTGGACATAAATGAGTTGTTGTACTTTCATTATTTGTTCCTACACCACATATATAACCATTTTGACATGGTGGAGCATTAGAGATATTTACAGTTTGAGAGAATCGACAATAATGACCTTCTTGACATGGATAACAGAATGATATATCGGTATTACCTGTATAGTCACTAAATGTACCAACTGGACATGGTCTACAAAACATTGAATTAACTGCTGATCGATATGTTCCATTTGTACAAACTTTGGGAACATAAGTACCAAAATCTAAACAAGAATGACCAGCTGGACATGGATAACAATAAGAAGCACCAAATCCTAAAGCATAAGTACCAGGTAAACACATTTGAGGAATTATTCGACCACTTTCATTATTATAATGACCAAAGTGAGATTGAATTGGAACAGCTGTACCTGCAGGACAATAATGTCCAGCATAACAATAATCACTACCTTCACTTCGATTTGTACCACTTTCACAATAGGTTCCTTCTAAACATTCTTGAGGATATAAATGACCTTCAGGATGCATTGGAACCCAAGGAACTACTCTTTCATTTGTCATTACTCCTCCTAAACAGAATGTACCAGGATTACATTCATGTGGTTGTAATACATTTATACTTAATCTATCAAACAAATCTTTCATTTCTTCTTTTGCATCAGAATGTAATAAATCTAATCTTTCTTCGATCTCTTTTCTAACTTCTTCTACTTCTTCTTCACTTTCTGCAACATCATATAATGCAGTTCCATTCAAACAGTAATAACCAGCTTTACACATTCAATACAGCTTCACTCACACCATTTTCTATACATACTCGACCAGCTGGACATATCCAAGGAACTTCCATTCCATATAATGGACACCATGTACCTCTTGGACATAATTTACATGTTGTTTGACCTTTCTTATCATTGTATGTTCCAGGATAACATTTTGTTTGCAGAAGTTGAACCAGGTTGACAATAATGACCTTTTTCACATTTAATTGTGTGTGTTCTATTTGGACAATAATGACCACTTAAACAAGGAGAAGTTCCTTCAGCTGTCATTGATCCAATTGGACAATAGAATCCAGGTGAACATGGTTGAGGAGTGTTAAAATCATTCTTAACTGATATATTGGTTGATGTACCTTCTAAACAATAATGATACTTTGGACAAGGTAATGGTTTTTCAGGATATGTTACAGTGTAATAATCAGGAATATACATATAATATGGTTGGAAATTATCCGATTTTTCATTCTTTTCTACTTCATCTTTATAAGTTTCATTATATTCCCATACAAAACTGAGATTAAAATCACTAAAATCTAATACTTTTGTACCTTCTAAACAATAATGTCCTTTTGGACATAATGTTACTGGGTTTACTAGCCTTAATCTATCACATACAAAACCTGCAGGGCAAATGATTGGCATTCTCATTCCTTTATCTGGACAATAATAACCTAATGGACATGGTTCACAGAAATATTCTTTTTCTCTTGAAGCGAAATAACCAGCTGGACATAATGTGAAATTACGATTCACTCTATTAAATCTATTCTCTTTTTCATCTATTAATGAAATATTTCTAGATTTAAAAACATAATCACTTAACTTTGGACTATAATCGAAATTAGAATCACTTGTAAATCTTGCATCTATTCCACAATAACTACCTCTTGGACATTTATAAATATCTCTTCCAGGACAATAATAACCATATGGACATGGCTGGATATATCTAAACATTAAATCAGACTTAGTATATTCTTGTGCATTTATTGATACAGCTACAGAAACATCACCTGTTGTATTATATATGAAATCTCTATGTTGTGGAACTCTACAAATCATTAATTTTTCACTTATATAATATCCTCTTACTACTGTTCTGTCAATCATACATCTTAATAAAGTTGTATTAACAAAATTATATCCTCTAATATATAATGGATATTGACCTTCAATTAAACCATATTTTGGTTTTAAATCATATATTATAACATTCTTATAATATCTGAAATAGAATTGTGTATATGTAAATATTATACCATCAAATGATACTGTAATATTATATAAACCATCTAAATTAGATGGAGTTTTACATGTTATATATGTTCCATTAATAAATCTCAATGGACTTTCAAATAAACCAATTCTACATTTACCATAAGAAGTATCATAGAAATTCTCACCAACAATATGCAATATTGTACCACCTTCCATTACACCTATTAATGGATTTATTGACTTATAAACTATATCAGGTAATACAGTGATTTGTAATACACCATCTTCACGACTTGTATTGAAAAATGAAACATCTAATTTATAATTACCTGTTTCTCTTGCTGGTAAAGTACACATTATCATTGTATCACTAAGTAAAGATGTTGGAACTTCTGCTTCATCATATAAACACTTTGGATTTTCTTCTAAACTAAAACCTAAACCTCTCACAATTACTTCTACTTCATATTTTGATGGAATTTCACTAGGAGATACACTTCGTAATACAGGTTCATCTAAATAATAATAAGTAAATCCATAATTAGTATAATCGTAACCATTCAAACTAACTTCAACAAATACAGAACCTGGAGCTCTAACATGAGGTGGAACTTTACATTCAATTTGAGAGGGCGAATAATAAACAGGACGAACTGTAAAATCTCCAAATAAACATATCATTGATTCAGCAAAGTTTGAACCATAAATAGTAACCATATTACCACCACTAGTTGGACCTGTTGTTGGATTAATTAATGTTATTATTGGTGTTCTATAGAATGTGTATAATCTTTGACTTAATGAGTATTTATAACCATCATTAGTTACTTCTAAATATACTGTTCCATCAATATGTGGTGGAGAAATACATTCAATTGTTGTACTGTTTAAGAATATTCCATTAACTGCTGATTCACCATTGAAATTACATCTTAATGAATTTGATTCTATGAAATTTGTTCCATAAACGTTTATCACTGTTCCTCCAATTGATGGACCTCTGTTTGGCACTATTTTTCTTACTGTTGGAACAACTGTTGGAATATTGTAATCTACATTTGCTCCATCTGATATTACATCCAATCTTCTATTATTAGGAGTTATATAACATCTATAAATATTCTTGTACAAATATAATGCAGGAATTGTGATATTATCATTCTTACATAAATAATTCTTATTCACATCATAATTACTAATTTCTATATCTTCATACTCTTTATAATCAAATATTGGAGTTGTTGTAAGGATTTCTACATCTTTATTATAATTAAAAACAAATTGAGTTGGTATAAAATCCTGTAAATTATTAGTTACTGATATTTCTACAGATTCATCAAATGAATATGGTGGAGATATACATAATATTTCAAATTCAGATTTATAGATTGAACCAACTATTTTATCACCAAATAAACACATTGTATTTATTGTAAATCTTTCACCTGTTAATGTTATTACTGTATGACCAGAATAAGCACCACTTAATGGAGTTATATCTAATACTAATGGTGGTATATAATATTTGAAGTCAACATTTGTTGATATATATTCTTTATCATTTATTGATACGGATAGTGAATATGATTCAGTGTTGTTATATACAGCTGGAGATATACAATCAATTTCATTACTACTCTTGAAATAACCATTTGATACTATTACATCATTGAATTTACATCTTATATATTCAGTACTGATGAAGTTTATACCATAAACACTGATTATTGTATTTCCATGGATTGAACCTGATTTAGGAGTCATTGTTTTAACAACTATTGGTTCAACTATTCTAAATTGTATATAATTACTTATTACAGATTCTTCTGATATTAAATAGAAGTTTAATCTTTCTTCATGAGTTGTTTCTGGACTATAACAAATACCATGTTGACTATCAATGTAGATAATATTTCCCATTTTGTATTTACCAAAGCAACAAACAGCTGATAATGGTAAATAATCTACATAAACATCAATCTCCACATTTCCATTTGTACTAGCTAAATTAGGATAGACTTTATTAATTGTAATTGCATTTGTGTATGTATAACTGAATAATCTAGTGATATTTTCATTTCTATGTAATTTTATTGAAACATCTACTTTTCCTTCAATATGATATGGTGTAACACATTCAATTTCATTTTCTGATTTAAAAGTTCCATTCACTTCATGTCCTCCAAATGAACATACTATACTATTTGTATATCTAAATCTATAACCACTAATTGTAACTAATTCACCACCTTTAGTTGGACCTACTGTTGGACTTATTGATATTATTTCTATTGGATAAGTGTATAAATAATCTACTTTATTATAATGTGATTTTGAATTTAAACCAACTGATAATGGAACTATACCAATATTATCATTATTGGATGGAGAACTACATCTTATATGTGATGAACTAATAAATGTAATTGGAGTTTCTAAAGTATTATTAAATCTACACACTAACTGTTTTATATTTCTAAAATTATAACCATAAATATCAATCATTGTTCCTCCTAAAATTGAACCAAAATCTGGTTCTATATTTACTATCTTCACTTCATTTATATATTCATAATATTGACCTCCAATTATATATCCATTATCATTATCTAAATGCACTTCAACAATACCAATCGAATGTTTTGGAGCTTTACATGTTAATGATGTTTCATTCAATGATAATACAGGGGAATATATACCATCAAAAATACAATACTTAAAATCATATTCATTAAACAAAATACCTGTAAATGTAACAATATTACCACCTTCTATTGTATCTACGATTGGTTTTAATGATTTGATTAAACTATCTTTCTCTACTCTAATTGTTTGATTTACTGAAATGAAGTTAATATCATCAAATGATAATGACAAATCACATTCACCTATTGGTAAGATTGGACTAATACAAATGATTGTATTAGAATCATTATAATAACCATCAGATATTATATCATTAAATCTACAATAAACATCACCTTCTAAGTATGAATTATCATTATTTATTCTGATTGTTACAGCTGATGAACCTGATGTTGGTATTATTGTTGGTGTTACAACATTCACTCTGAAATGAGATATTACATTTAATACAACTGAATTTGATTGGCTAAAACCTCCATCATTAGAGATTGATATATCATATTTATTTGGTGGTAAATATGGTAATTTACATGTCATTGCAAATGGTGGAAATATAAAAACCTTCCAAAATCATATCTTTATTAATTATACATGATAGATTTGAACTATCATATATCATTGAACCATATACTAGTGATTATTTCATGATAATTTTCCATTACTTCCATTGGATTGTAAGAATCAATATGTGGTGTTGTAACATATATTACATTCTCATAATTTGAGTATTTTCTATCATAACCATTCAATGATAATAATAATTTCTTATATCCATTGAAATTCTCATAGTTTGGAACTATACATTTACATTCTGTTTCACTTATTACACTAGCTTCCACAACATCATTATAATCAAATATACAATACATTTTACTATCACTATTATTGCTATTAATTGGGAAATTTTGACCTGTTACTGTTATTTCCATACCACTACTTATTATTTTTGGATTTACAGATTCCAACACTGGAGTATTTACATATGTGAATGTGAATGAAGTTTCCATCCAATTAACACCATCATATGATAATGATATTGGAACTGTATTTGCTTCATAAGATAATGGAGTTTTACATACAACTGTTGAATCATTAATATAATGAATTGATACTATTGAATTACCAAATCTACAGTATTGAGGTAATGTTTCATTTGTGGATGATAATTCAATTACTACTGGAGTTTCACCTTCTAATGGACCATTAAATGGTGTTACTTTGGCTGTTGAGAATCTTTCATATACTGTAAATAAACTATAACTATTATCTAATACTCCATGTCTGTAATATATTCCTATTTTGTAATTACATGGTGTTAATGGAGGTATTGAACATTCTATTATTGTTTCTGATATGTATTTATAATCTGTGAATGTTGTATCATTGATAATACATTTGAAGTATTTATCATCAACGAAATTACTACCATTTATTGACATTATAACTTCATCTTGATTCTCTGGAATATACATTGGATTAATTGAATAGATTTCAGGTTTTTCATATATTGTATAATTAGATATTTCATAATCTATCCAATCATTATCATTATTACTAACTGATAAAACGTAAGATCCAATTTCAATATCATCGTTAAGAATACATTTTACATAAGATGAATTTATAAATGTTGTTGTGAATTTATTTTCATTCAATTTACATAATGTTTTATTCTCTATAAATCCTTCACCAAATACTTCAATTTCATTGTTTAATGGATTTTCAATTGATGTTTCTGTTATTTCATTTATCACTGGATCTAATACATACTCGTATTGTACTGTATTATTATCATTATTATAAACCATTCCATCTACTGAATAAGATACTTCTACTACACCTAATGGATGTCTTGGAGATTTACATTGAATTTGATTTTGATATATATATATAGCTGACACTTTAATATCATCAAATATACAGTATATATTCTCTGAATAAGTGAATAAATCACCATATATTGTCACTGCTGTATTACCATTTACTGAACCAAAGGTTGGTTCAATTAAATGCTTTATCATTGGAGTATAATAATGTAATGTGAAAGAGTTTGATAAAGTTTGATTGTTGAGAGATATTGCAAATTCTACATCTTCGTTTTCAGTATTATTTATATTTACAGCATTACATTCTATTTCATTATTTGATATAAATCTAGCTGGAACTGATATCTTTCTATTAAACCAACATGTTAATAATGGTAAATCGTATATATGTAAAGCATAAACTGTGATTGGAATAATATTATCAGATTCATCATCTTTTAATGTTGAAGATGTTATATAATTTGGAGTAATTGAATAAATATATGGCTTTTCATATAATTTAAATATATATGGAACTAAATTGAAATTTTGACCATCATTTGATATTGTTAATAACACTATTGGATTATTCAAATATGGTAAATTACATGTCAATACATTATCATCACTTTTACCTTTTACTATTCTATCATTGAATTGACAATAACCATCTTCACTAACTAAATACTTTGCTTCAATTCTAATTTCTTCAGGATTATTAATTGTTCCAGTTTCTGGAGTAACTTTCACTATTTCTGGTAGATTTGTATAAACGAAATAACTTGTAATAACATTCAATTGTGATGGTAAATACATTACAGATAATGTTACATTTCCTGTCTTTTTAACTCTTGGAGAAACACATACGATTTCTTTAGATGATAAATACAATGCATTTACTGGTATTGTATCAAAAATACACTGTAAATTATTGTGATAATATTCAAAATCTATTCCTTGAATAGCAACCATTGTTCCTCCACTTGTTGGACCATTTTGAGGATATATTTCATTAACATCCAATAAGTTATATATATTAAATGATAATTCATTTGATATATAATCTATTCCATTATTTGAGATTGATAATCTGATTGTATGTGGTTTAATATTTGGTACATTACATTGTATTGTTGTATTGGATATAAACACTGCTTCTACTCTTCTAATATCATCATAAACACAGTATAATTCATCATTATTTATAAAATATGGTTGTTTGGAGGTTAAAACTAATTGACCAAAATGTATTGATGATGGAATATAGGTTAAATCTAATTTTGGTAAATAATTATAATAGAATGAATTTGTATAGAAATCTTCACCATTTTGAGATATATAAACTGGAACAATTCTATTTTCATTTTCATTTTGTGGTGGAGTAATACAACTAATATGTTCACTATCAATAAATTCACCATTAACTACACTTTCACCGAATCTACACTGTATTAAACCTTCTTTAAAGTATTTACCTTCAACTACAACTCTTGTTCCACCATTAACTGTACCAATATTTGGTGTTATGGAATATAACTCTATTTCTTCAGTGAATGTAAAATATTCATCATTTAATGATATATAATCTATTCCATTCATTGATATTTCTAATGGAACTGAACCTAATGGATGATGAGGTGTTATACAGATTATATTATGACTGTCAATAAATGTACCTCTTGTATTATAAACACCAAATTTACATGTCAATTGTCCACTAAACACAAAGTAATTTCCATTGATATGAACTTGTGTATTTCCTAATATTGAACCATTATTTGGTTTATAGGATATTATTAATGGTGTTAAATAATAGGTGAATGATGGTTGTAATTCGATAATATCATCTTCATCATTCAATGATAATGTGATTGTGACTTTTCCATCTGAATGAACTGGAGTATAACAAGATATTGTTGTTTCATTATGAAATGTTGTTGGTGTTGAAATAACTGAATCAAATATACATTTTGATGTTGTTTTATTTGAAAATGATGATCCATAAATGTAAATTAATGTTGAACCAACTGTTGGACCTGATAATGGGAAGTATTGATAGAATTTGGGTGATGTATAATATGTAAATAATAGGTTTGTATTAACATAATCAAATTTATTAGTTGATATATATACATATACACTTTCACTTGCTGGATATGTTGGTGTTTTACAATAAACTTCATTTGATGAGATATAATCAGCTTTAACAACATATAAACTATCTAATCCAAATCTACAATAAGTTGAATTATTAATGAAATTTGAACCAATCAAATGAATCAATGAATTACCATTTGTACTTCCTCTATTTGGTATTATATTACTAACTTCTGCTCTATTGATATATTCAAAACTAAATAATGGATTATCTTCACTTATTCTTAAACTAACATCAGAAATCAATGAAAACGGATAAACACCAACTGGATTTGGAGGTGTCAAACATTGAATCATGTTTGAATTAATAAAAGTAGCAATAACTGGCTTATTATTAATCAAACAATACAATATATCAGTTTCTTCAAAGTTAGTTCCATAAATTTGTATTAAATTATTACCTTCAACTGATCCTTGTAAAGGCTTTATATCTACATAATGTGGTGGATGAATATAGTTGAAATTATCAGTAATTAAATACCATTCTTCATTGTTATAAGATATATACAATGACACTTTACCATAAGCATGTTGTGGGATTTCACATCTCAAAGTTGTAATATTGAATGTATAACCACTTACAACAGTATCATCATATTTACAATAAATATTCTGAAGTGCTTTAAACCCATGTCCATTTATATATGTAAATGTACCACCTAAAACATATGCTTTCATTGGATTAATGTTATAGAACTTATGATAATCAATGTAATAAAAATCAAAGAATTTTGGAGTTAATAAACTACTTCCACTGATTGTTAAATAAACATGATCTTCATTCATTTCTGGAGCAATACAAGTGATTTCATTGGGAGAAATATATTGAGCAATTACATTAATATAACCAAAACTACATGTATATTCAATATCATAATGATAATTCTCACCATATATTGAGATTATTGAACCTCCAGATTTACTACTATTCTTTGGACTTATTGATAATACTATATTTTCATTGTTGTATGTATAAGTAATACCACTGTATGTAAAATCATATCCATTAATTGAAATATCAAAACTCACTTCACCTACTCCATCTGGACTTACACAACTTATTGTATTTTCATTAATATATATTGCAGAAACAATTATTTTATCAAATCTACAACTTAAATCAGGTGAGTATATGAAATTATTACCATAAACTGTTATTGTTGTATTTCCTGTCATTTTACCAACTGATGGATTGATTTTGAAGATATATGGCTCTATATAATAATTAAATTGTTTATTCGTAGCTAAATCATAATTACCATTGATTATTATATATAAATCAACAATTCCACTTATATGTGCTGGAGAAACACAATTAATTTCATTAGATGACAAATAATAACCATAAGTTACATCTTCACCAAATTTACAGTATATTGTGTCAGTATTAACGAAGTTTGTTCCACTTACTGTTATTTTTGTTCCACCAATGGTTGGGCCAGATAATGGTGAAACTGATCTGATGAAAATTTCTGGATAATATGTGAAATACACTGTATTATTTGTCTTGTATTCTTTCTCATTTGTTGAAACGGATATATTTATTAAATTTGTTTCAATATTTTCTGGAATTATACACTTAATGTGATTCTCTGTAATATATTCACTTTCTACAATATAATTCTCATCATCATTAAATTTACATAATGTCTCATTAGTAAATCCTGAACCATAAACACTTAAATTGATTGATTTATCAGTTATTACACTACTGGATGGATAAATTAAATATATTTCTGGTGTATTTACATATGTTATTATTGTTGATAATCCTAATGGAATTCCCATATACAAAACATCTAACTTATAATCTCCAATTATTCTATTCGATGGTGCTATGAATTGTAATAATGATTCACCTATATAATATGGTTCAATTCTAATATTATTCAATCTAAATGTTATATAATATTCTGCTAAATAATAAGCTTTGATCGTAACAATATTAATTCCATTTGTATATATCTTTTGTGGAGTAATATCATAGATATAAGGATCTGGATATATTTCATACATTATATCAGTTTCTACATAATTTACACCATTATCTACACTTAATGAGAATGGATATTTACCAGGTGTCTTACTATGTGGACTTGGACAGGATATTGTTGTTGTATTATAATAATTACATAATATTACAGGTAAATCACCAAACTTAGCATATATCTCACTGGAATAAAAGAAATGAATTCCATAAATCATTATTGAATAATTACTATTCATATATCCAATACTTGGTAATACATGTTGTATTTCTGGCTCTGGAATGTAATATAAATTGAATTTACCTAAATCCATTGTGTCACTGATTATATTGACGATTCCTTCACCTGTTTTATGTTTAAATGTTATACAATTAGCTGTTGAATTGTCTACCAATATCATATCAGTTGTTTCATTCTCATAAATACATTTGTACTTCAATTTCATATCGAAATTACCTTTTATTGTTAAAATTGTCTTACCTGATGTAAGAATAGAATATGGTTTTATTGAATCTACAAATATTGTGGAGATATATTCATATTCAAATGTATCTACTGATTTATCAATACCATTTAATGAAACTGTAACATTTACAATGCCTGGAATATGTGGTGGAATAATACATTTCACTGTATTATTCGATATAAATTGAGCTGAAACAACTTTATCATTATCAAATATACAACTGATGTATTTACTGTCATAAAAATGATTTCCATTAATTGTCATTGTATTTCCTCCTCTTGTTGAACCATATTTTGGTTCTATTGAATATAAAGTGTGCATTGGAATATAAGTGTAATTAAATATATTACTTTCATCATTTCCATTGATTGTTACTGTAAAATCATATACTCCTGTTTCAAATACACTTGGTGTATTACATCTTATTGTATTTGGTGATGCATAAAGTGCTGGTGTGTATATATTATGATTCATAACACATTGTAAAGTATTGGCTATTCTTAAATCCAAATCCATAAACTGTAATCATTGTTCCACCATTTATACTACCAAAAGTAGGTTCTATTGCAATTATATCTATTTCTTCATATATGTAAGAATATTCATAATATTCAAAACTATTTCCATTGTCAAATGATATTTTTATTTTTACTATATTATCACTTATATCGTTGTTAATATCCAACAATCTTGGAGATACACAAATCACTTTATTCTCATTAATATAATATGATTTTGTTATATAATTATTAAATTTACATAATGTTGTATTTGGCTAATGAAACACCAGTTAATGTGATATTTGTATTACCAAATACACTTCCATATAATGGTGTTATATTATTCAATATTGGTAAAGGTGTATAGGTATATGTAAATGACTTTGATAAACAATCATTCTTATGTAAACATATTGATAACTGAACATCACCAGAAGTATAAGGAGGTGATATACATTGTAATGTATTTGAATTAATATAGGAAGCACTAACATAAATACTATTAAATAAACAGAAATAGGGTGTATTTGGTGTTAATGAATTACTTGTTATATTGACTATTGTATTTCCACAAGTTGGTCCAAATGATGGATTTATTGATATTAATTCACTATCTACTATATATTCATATTCTAATGTGTTTGAATGAGAAAAACTATCACTTGTTACTGAGAAACTGACTTTTCCTGCTTCAGAATATTCTGGTGATAAACACTCAATCTTATTCTCTGAAATCCAAATTGCTTTTACTTTCAATGCACCAAATTCACAGTAAAACAATGATGAATCAATAAATGAATCACCATATACAATAACTGGGGTATTTCCTGATAATTTTCCTTGAGATGGTCTAATTGAATATATAAATGGTAATAATTGAATGAATATTGAAGAACCATCAGATTTTTCATATATTTTCTTATTCCACAACAATGATAATGTATATAATCCTGATGGTAAAGTTGGTATAACACATTGAACACTTGAATCATTAATATAAACAGCATCAAATGTAATATTGTTTATTAAACATTCTAAATTCTCTTTAGGGAAATTCTTACCATTAATTGTGATTGGTAATTCACCTATTGTTGAAATTATTATTGGATTATAACTGTATATTTCCATATCTTCAATATATGTGAAATTTATTGGATTTGATAAATCTCTATTATTTCTTTTATATTCAACACTAACAACACCATTATTCTGAGAATAAGGTGGTGTATAACATAATACAACTGTATCATTGTATATTATGGCATTTGATTCATATTTATTATCAAATATACATTTACTAGCTTTATTACTCTCAAAACCACTTCCTATTAAATAAACTGGAGTAAAACCTGAATTTGGACCACTTGATGGAATTATTTCTACTAATTTCACTGAATCAATATATCTATACAATAAAATATCAGATTCTTCATTGGCTAATGATAATTTCACTTCTATTTCTTTACCATTTTCTAATTCTTTTATATTTGCTGGATTAATTTCTTCTAAGGATGGAACTTCACATATTATTGTTGTTGTTGATATAAATATTCCATTTCTTACTGTATCTTCACCAAATATACATTTTATTATTGTAGTATCTACATAATCATATCCATAAAATGTAATTATATTTCCTCCTTCTATTGGACCAGATAATGGAATAATATTTGTAACTTTTGGTTTAGGAATAAATGAGTATTCTAACAAACTAAATACTTCTTCATTTTTATCAAATATTAATGTAAATGGTAATGTGGTTGATTCTTTCATTATTGGAGTAATACATTCCATTTGTGTAGTGGAAATATAAGCAGCTTCTGTCTTAATAATTTCATTATTATTCTTACTACCAAATACACAATAAGCTTGATCATTTACAAAATTATATCCGTTAATAATAACTGAACATTTACCTATTGTTGAACAAATAGATGGTGTTACAGATTCCAAATATATATTCTTTATTACCACAAAATCCACTTCATTACTATAATCGTAATTATTAATTGTAACTGATAATTTATATTCTCTTTCTACATCGGTTGGTGCTTCACAATATATTGTCTTATTATTAACAAAATAAGCTGTTGTTATTATTGTATTAAATCTACATTTCAATTGATTTGATTGGATGAAATTATAACCAATCACTTCGATCTTTTCTTTTGAATTTAAAATTGCATATTTCTGTGTAATACTATCAATATGTGGTATTATTATAATATCTAATTCTAATGGTATTTCAGGTAAATATTCATCTTCATTTATTGATACTCTTATGTAAAATTTATTATTATTTATATCATAAGATGGTAATACACAATACATTGTTGTTTCATTGATATAATATCCTTTACTGATATTTCCATTTATTTCACATGACAATAAGGGTGTATTTATTATATAAGTTCCTTTTATATACAACTTATATCCTTCGGTATTAGATATACTCAAATGTTGTGGAATTAATTGATATGTAATAGGTGCTTTAATGTAATGATATAAGAATGGTAATAAATGGAAATCAACACCATTAAAACTAACTTTTGGTAGAATTGTACCTTCTTTATTAGACGCTGGAACAATACATTGTATTACAGTATCATTTATAAATATTCCATTTGTTCTAACTTCATTAAATTCACATACTAATGTTTCATTGTAGAAGTATTTACCAGTAATAGTAATAATTGTACCACCTTCAATAACACCTAGATTTGGTTTAAATGTATAAAATATTGGTAATGGATATATCGTATATGTGAATGATTTACTTCTAAAATTGACATAATTAGAAGATAATGATATTTGATATTGGCCTGGATATAATGGAGGTAATTTGCATAATGCATGTGTTGAATTAATATAAGTTAATGGAGATATATAATCATCTAAAAAGCAGTTAAATGTGGCTGAGAAATCAATCCAATGAGATTCAATCATTACATAATTATTAGTATTTACAGATCCTGATGTTGGATTGATACTTAATATTTCAGTTTCATTGATATATGTAAAATAAATACCAGAATCAGTATGTTTAATATTATACACCAATAAATCTACACTCACTTTTCCAGTATTCATCCATTCAGGTGTAATACATTCAATTATATTTTCACTAACATATCTTCCATACACTTCAATAGTATTATTAAATAAACAACTCAATCCATGTGGTGGATAATATACACCATATACTAATAATGGTGTTTTACCTGAAATAATACCATGAGTTGGTTGAATATAATTGATCTTTGGTTCATATACATATTCAAACTCTATTAATGTATTGGTTGATTCTACTGAATTCCATTTAATACCTATTGTTACTATCTTTATATCAGATGGTGGAACTACACATTCAATTATTTTATCAGATATAAAAGTCGCTTCTGATTCTTCCTCACCAAATAAACACTTTCAATTCAGTAGTATTGAAAAAGTGTTCTCCATAAATATTTATCTTTCTTGTACTTTCAATCACAGCCATATCTGGAACACTTGAATAAATAGCTGGTACTATTTTATATTCATATTTCAATTGATTTGATATGAAATCTATTCCATTATTACTGATTGATAAATCAACAATTCCATTTATATGTGGTGGTGATATACATAATACAGTTTCGTTATCTATATATTCAGCTGAGACTATTGTATTATCAAATTTACAGGATAAATGTAAATTATCTTCAAATCCTTCTCCTGTTATTGTTACTTTTGTTGTTCCTATTTCTGTTCCATATTCTGGATATAATGATTCTAAATTGATTGATTTGAAATAAACGAATGGTTTATTATCTGTTAATGAAATAAAATCAATTCCATTTAATGATATTTGTAATGAAATAACTTGTGGTTTTTCAACGTTTGGCACTTTACATACAATATGAGTGGATGATAAATATAAACCAGTTACAATCATATCATTACCGAATCTACATATTATTGTATTTGTATTGATGAAATACTCTCCATAAACATCAACCTTATAATCTCCTTTGATTGGACCAGATAATGGAATGATTTGTTTAATGAATGGTGGAACAATGAAATGATATTTCAATGTAGAATGTGTATAACTTAATATTTCATTATCTATTGTATGATATACAACTTTTACATCAACTACAGCTTCATGTAATCTTGATGGAGTAATACAAGTTAATGTGGTTGTATTG
Source organism: Proteromonas lacertae (assembly GCA_002245135.1). Taxonomy (NCBI): domain Eukaryota; class Bigyra; order Opalinata; family Proteromonadidae; genus Proteromonas; species Proteromonas lacertae. The sequence goes on from NGBS01000587.1 coordinate 237,224, forward strand.
ATTATTGTAGCTTCAACTGTATAATTATCAAATATACATCTCAAACCTAAGTTTGAATTAAAGTTCTTTCCTGTAATAACAACTTCAGTATTTCCTTCAATACATCCAAAATGTGGAGTTATTGTATATAATTCTACACTTGGATATAATGTGAAATAGAATTCTTCTTCATTATATTGTACTTGATTATTTGATACATAAACAGGTAATTTTTGAATTTCACCACCATTATCAACTATTAATGAATTTGGAATTCTACACTTAATAGTTGTTGTATTTATATAATAAGGAATAACAGTAATATTGTTAATTAAACATGATAAATTAGAACTATAAATGAAATTATTACCATATATTGTAATATCTGTATCAATAAAATAGGTTGAAGATGGTGGAACTAATGAAGTAATAACTGGCAAATCACCATAAGTAAAATTGAAAGACTTTTCAAGCCAGTTTGATCCATCAACGGAAACTTCTAACTTATAAACACCAGCAATGTAAGGAGGTAATTCACATTGTATTGTTTTATTGTTAATAAATATTGCTTCAATGATTAATATTTCATCTAATCTACATAGCATTGATTCTGAATTAGGGAATAAAGATCCATAGATTTCAACAGGAATTGAATAGTTTGAACAACCAACTGATGGATAGATCGATTCTAAAATAGGATGTTCAATAAACTGGAATACAATTGAACTGTAAATAATAGGTAATCCACCAATTGATATACCAAATCTAACTGGACCAACAGCTGCAAATGGTGTTTCACAAGTAAGTTCTTCTGGAGATAGATAATTACCTGATGTTTTATAATGTTCACCAAATATACATACTACTTCACCTGGATAGAAATTATCACCTTCTATTAATATTGTACTTCCACCTGATGATGGTACTGTGGATGGTGTAATTGCTCTGATTGAAAATGCTCTCATTATTCTATAGGTAATATTCTCATGGTTATAATCTACTAAATTATTAGTAACTGTTAGTTCATAAGATGTTAATGTGTTTACTATTGGAGTGCAATAAATATCAGTTTCATTGACAAATGTTGCTAATGATAATATCAATCCAAATCTACAACTTAATTCATGTGAATATTTGAAGTTCTTACCATGCTACATGAACTGGAATTGGTCTATTTAACCAACCAAACTCTGGCTCGATATAATCAATAACTGGATCATCTTCATATATAAAATTCAATACATTACTGATTGGATCTTTCTTGTTAATTGATAAATAGATTTGACATATTGATTCTTCATCATCATCATCATCTGATTTTGGAGCTGGAGGTGTAATACATGTAACTTCTGATTGTGACATATAAGCAGCAGTTGTTATAATACCATTCATATGACAATAATACACAGTATCTTGTTTATATTCAAATCCTTTCACTATTACAGATGTTCCACCTAATTTACTACCATGAGAAGGTAATAGCATTTCAGCTGATGATGTTTCTTCAAAGGCAAATAAGAATCTGTATTTTGTATATGAATATCCATTTATAGCAATTGTTAATGTAATGTAAGACTCATTTCTTGGTTGAATTAAACATTGTACTGAATCTTTAGTAACATTTACAGCTTCACTATATTCTTCATTGTTTATTACACATTCAATTCGTTTATCAGTTGGAATATTATCTCCATTGATTGTAACTACTGTTGAATTAACTTGATTTCCTACTACTGGAATAATATTATATAAATTAGGTGGAGTATAACAATTCAATCCATTTGATACTTTGAAGTTATGATAAGGTGATCTTATTATCACATCAGTTACACCATTACATTCTTCTGGAACAATACAGACAAATGTAGTTGAATTAATAAAAATACCTTCAGCATCAATACCATAAATATTGCACATAAATTTAACTGAATAATCAAAACCTTCTCCATGAATGGTGATTGGCACTTGAATTCCTGATGGAACTTCTGCTGGTGTAATTGACATAATACCTGTTGAATGAATTACTTCTAATTGTTGAACACTTTCAATATATTCAAATCCATTTATTGATACACCAATTGTATAGAATCCAGCTTCAATATTTGAGTCAAATGGACACTTAACATAACTTGAATTAACATATATTGCAGGATAAATATAGACATTGTCATTACTATCATCAACATTATTATATCTACATAATAATGTATTTGAATCAATCATATCATTCACATATACTTGAATATATTGTGATGATAAATGTGAAGTTGCATCTATTTTAGTTGGTTCAAAATATCTCAATGATGGTGTATCAATATAGAATAATGGTAATGAGTTAGAATAATAAACATCATCATTGCTGATTGAAACATAATACATTCCATTTGGTAATTCTGGTAATTCACATAATAGACTAGTTTCATTGATATAGACTCCTTCACTTAATATTTTATTTATTTGACAATTTAAAGTTGTTGTATTGAATATATTCTCTCCATATACTATCAGATTTGAACCACCTTGATTATATATTATTGAATGCGATGTATATTTAATTACTGGTTCATTTCTATATTCCACTTCACCTACATAAATAATATCTCTTCGGTTGATTGATAATTCTATTGTATAATTACCAACTGTTAATTTTGATGGTAATATACACTTCACTATTACTTCATTGTTTTCTTCACTATTCTGTGTTTGTGGAATGACAAAATCCTCACCAATCTTACACATTAATTGTGCACTAAAATATAAATCACTTACTTTCATTGTTATTACATTTCCTCCACCAGATAATGGTACAAATTCAGGAATAGTAACATTATCAATAGTTGGTAAATTTACATAAGAATATGTTATTATTTTATCATTTTCACTTTCATGAGCATTATTAAATGTTATTGAAACTATCACATCTTGAGTTTGATTGGTTTGTGGTGTATTAACAACAATTGTTGTACTGTTTATAACTTGTGGATTAATTCCATTTCCAACATCACCAAACTTCACATTTAATGTATTAATACTAAAGAAATTCTCACCATAAACATATATAGATGTATTTCCATTAATAGATCCAAAATAAGGACGAATACTTGTTAATTTTGGAGTTAAATATAAATATAATTCATATGAATTACTCCAATATTTTATATTATCAGTTATTCTAAACAAACTGACTTTTGAATACTTCAAAGTTGGTGTTTTACATGATAAGAATGTATCATTCACTCTATTAGCTTCAACTATTTCATTAATACCAAACTGACAGTATAATTGTTGTTCAAACACATCCAAATTTGACACTTCCACTAATAATTCATTATTTTCATTAATTGGTATTGATGTTGGATATAATGACATAATATTTGGTGTTTCTTCTAAACCTTCAGATATATAGAAATCAAAAGTCCATTCTTCTGAAACAGATTCATCTTGAGAATCAATGAAACTAACAGTATATGAATTACCACCATAATATAAGTGTTTTTGTGTATAAAACATATTATTTAAAACATTTGTTACATCTGAAGCTATTCCATCAATATAGTAGTAACTTTCTTCTTCATTGTATTTAATACTCTTTATAGATGAATCTTCTTCAATATTTATATAACTGTTGTTTCTATCAGGTTGTATTCTAACATGAATAATATCATCAGAATTAATATTATATAATGAGAATATTCCAATCTTAATCTTTCTTTCTTCTGGTAATTTAAGGCTTGGTGAATCATCAGATGGTAAAATAGTTATATTAAACTCAACGTAATCATAAGTAGATTCCCAATCATCTATTTCTGAGTCAAATCCAGTGTCATTCACTGTGATAATTAACACATCATTACCATTCCAATTCTCTTTAGTTACATAGGTGATATTTGATATTAATTCATTGATTACACTTGTTTTACCTTTTACTGTAACTGTTTTAGTATTTGAATAATCACCATCCAATAATATTACATTACTATAATCATCAATTTCAGCCAATGAAAATGAATTATTCAAATTGTGTAATTCCATAGTCATAATAATTACATTATCATATTCAACTGGTACTTCATTATCAACATCAACTATTTCAAATCCTAATATATAATTAGGAGTGTCTTCTAAACCAACATATGGTGTTGGATATATAACAGTTATTTTATCATTCACTTTAGATATATTTATAGTAATATTACCTCTTGCTGTCATTGGACCTCCTTTGCCATAATTACCTAAATCAGAAACAAATATATCAATAACATCAACTCCATTGTAATTAGGATTTGGTATATACAATACTTTCAGATAAAGCATTCTCTATATCAATCTGTTTACCTATAATTCTAACTTTATTACTATTATCATTATTGCCTTCAATAAATCTCAAATTATTATTTGATGATAATATTATTCTACCATTATTAATAGTTAATGTAACATCAAGATCTCCATTCACTATATCAGCTTCATCATCTCTTATTAATATTCTTTCTAAATATAATAATTCATCTTCTTTAATATCATAAGATGCTCTTGTTGTAATACGAGGTGGTTGATTATCAATAACAAATGGAGCCACTACTAATGAACCACCAGTAAATCCATCTAATTGATTCTTAAACTCATGCCATTCAGTGTTGATATTATCACCTACATATCTCCATTGTAAAACAGCATGATGATTTCCTCGTCTTAATGATAGAATCATCTTACCTTTTATTACTTCTCTTATTCTTGTTAAATCCATTGAATATGTTGATGATTCTCTGTATGGTAAATTATCAATAACCACTCTAAATATTATTGTATCCCATCTTTCATAATCCCAAAAATCAAACGTGGTTTGATCAATTCTACCAAGTGTTACGAAATATTCAAATATTAATGTAGTATGATCTCCAGCTTTAAAGTTCAATTCTGCACCATTAACATTCAACCAATCATCATCTTTATTATTATTATTATTATTGATACTTTCTACTTTGAAATTACCATCAAATGGTTTTGTAGCAATGAAATTAGATTCAACTGACAATATTGTACCAGATGAAAAACCATCTAAAAATGAATGTAAAGTGCTCCAACCATACACAGAATCACCATCCATCTTCCACTGAACAGATATATTATGATTTCCACCAGTTAAATATATATGAAACTTCTTAGACATATAAGCTGATTTATATGTCTTTGTATTAGAATTGAAAATGCTAGATGATTCTCTGTAAGGTATATTATCTATCACAAGTCTGGTTTGAAGAATATCATGCCCTTTTAACAGATCATTACCAGGTGCTTCAAATGGTCTAGCGAAGAATGAATAAAAACAGGTAATTTTACTATCTTCAAGTATATAAAAATCGAAATTAAAACCTTCTATATTGATCCATTTATTCTGTTCTTTTATGGTTGATTTTAAGGTTGGTTGAATAGCTTTGTAGAAGTTAGAATGAGCTTGTACTGATAACCATCTGGTTCCACCATATCCATTGTTTATAGAAGGATCACTTCTCCAACTAATAACAAATTCACCAAATGCTTTCCATTGTATTTTTACTGTATGATTACCAGCTTTTAGTATCTTTGATACGTGTCCTTCTACATTAGTTCCTGCATTCTCAAATGAACTGTAAGCACTAGCATGACTTCCTGAAGATCTAACTGGTGTAGAATCAAATACTATTCTACATTCTACATAATCTCCTATTCCACTTTCTTTTTGTCGTTCATTGAGAAAATCACCTCCAGGATGGTAGGGTTTATCAGCAAATACATTAACTAAATAACTAGCGGTAACAGGAGTTTCTTCATCAAGTTCAAAATCTACTAGTGAGTCTGGAATATCTTCCCATATTCCTTTTGATGACAAAATTGCACTTGACAAAGGATGAGTACTCCAAATAGATTCTATTTCGATAAAATAATATATTATACCTGTAACATTACTACAAGAACTTAATATTAATATGTATAGTAAAAGCAATAAATTGAAAGAATGAAGTGTCATTATACACATTTCTCTTCAAGTTCGTATCCTCCTATGAGAGATAGAATTATAAAAATATTTTATATATATAAATAAGCATACAATGACTTTAAATATAGATAAAAAGAAAAGCACGTTCAGACACTTTCTTGGTTTGATTAGTAAGGAAATGACTGAACACCAGTTACGTTAGACAAACCTTTTATCAAACATTAATTTTTCATTTTTATTTTTCTCTTCATTTAAAATACAAAATAACTTAAAGTATCACTAAAATGCTTTAAATATATACGCAATGTAAATACAAATGTCAATTATTCATTTTACAACACTTGTACATTCTATAATCTATTATAAAGAAGAGTTTCTACTTTCTTCTGCTTAATTAGCATTGAGGATTATTCGTTGTACATTTATTGATTAATAAAAACACTCACATAATTAGTTAATACCAAATCAGTATTCAAGCTTACATTAAATAATATCTTCTTCTATTTCATTTCAGCGATGGTTAAGCCAGTTGTTTTTATGATTGTTAAAGATAGTAGACCAATATATACATATCAGTTCCAAAATCAAACAGCTGAAGTATTGTATTTGACATGATTAGTCTATAGTCCCAAGATAAACCTTATTTAAATCAATTTATACTACATTCATCGTTGGATAATATTGAACAGATGCAGTTAACATCCACTCAACCGTATCAACAAATCTATATATTCTCTGCAGATATCTTAAAGTAGTGGATTCTTTCAATAATCTACATGTATCTGCGTATGTTACAGCAGGAAATATCCTTTTTTGTGATATGTAGTTAAAATTTCTTAATCCTATTTATCTGCCATTTTGTTATTATTGCATGGTGATAATGATGAAGATAATATATATGATTTCTTTAAAAGAGTTCATGAGAGATATGTGAAAGTATAAAAGATTTATGTAATATTTCTATAGATGATTATGAATCCATTTTATGAATTAGATCCAGTCATTCGTTCTGATAATTTCAATACCAAAAGTGCAAGATCTAGCAAAGAAGTATTTTAGTTAAATTATTATATATAAACTGTTATTCTTAATACATTGTATTAATATTTAAAAACATAAACTGAATTTACATACGAATAAATAATTATATTCCCTATTTAATTTATTCTGCCTCATTTTCTGTATTCTTGATATTATTTGCTTTATTTTGTTGTAATTGTGCTAATCTTCTTTGTCTTCCCATTCTTGCTACTTCTTCTTGGTGTAATTCATATTCTAAACGTTTTTCAGGATCAGTATATCTTGGTATTAAAATAACTCCTACAATATATCAATATATGCATACCTGATATAATAGCTGCTGGAACAGCTACAAACAGCATTCTTAGCCAGAGTTTTTTATTCAAAATCATCCAAGCTTTCTTCAAACCTAAGATGTTATTTTATTTAATATTGCTGTTATTCTTTGTCTGTGAAGCTTTTGCACAGGGTGCTAAAGAATATGAGAAAATGATAAATTGGTTGAACCAGAATGGCGGTAAAGTAAACTCATTAGCACTAATGCCCAGTGGTGGAAGATACTTTTTATCTTCAACAGTTAATAGAGATTATGGATCAACAGTTTGTGAAATTCCTATTGATTTAGTTATATGTAGAGAGACAATTCTAAAATACCCATTATTTAAGGAATATAAAGATTTAAACGACAAAGCATTGATTATGGCTTTTATACACTATGCTTATTATTACAACAAAAATACATCCTTTGCACCAATTATGAATACATTAAATCCAAACATTAGAAGTCCATTTATTTATTCTCAAGAGAATAAAGATAAAATAAAATCTGTTTTACCAATGTTCGACCAAAAATTTAATGAATTAAACAAAAATCTAAATACTGTATATGGAACAATAATTTTGAAACATCCAGAAGTTTATGGCAATCTATCAGATACAGCAAGAATAACTAGCGAATTAACCTTCGTAGCAACGGTTACAGAAGTTCAAACATTCTCAGATATACAAGGATATGAAGGGATAGTATTTATTCCAATATTAGCAGATTCAAGAGAAGTTTACAGTTCATTTACTCCTTTCTATAACAAAGAAACAAAGACCTTTTCATCTAAAATAAGGTTTACCCCTCAAAATGGTATGATTGGTGTTACTCATTTTAATGATCCTATGGAATGTGATATTGAATCGTTTATTTATTTCAACCAAATTCCTGATGTTAGTATTGCGTGTGCTGATATTGTTATTTTACCTGAATATAGAGAAGGTGAAAGAATAGTAGAATCTAAAAGAAGAAGAGCGTATGTGAGATTAGGTATATCAGATTCAGTAGAGAATGTTTTATATAAGTTTAGATTATCAATTCATAATCCTTTACCTAACAAACTATTAATGTATGCTAGATTATATTCTGCTAATGAATTTAATATTGATACAATTGTAAATGAACCATATCAACCAGTGTCAATAGAAAATGAATATAGAGCTTTGAAATTCTTAAGAAGAGAATTAATGAAGATTGAAGATGGTTTTCCAACTACTTTAGAGTATGATCAGAAGAAATTAAGTGAAGTGGAAGTAAAAACTGTTTATGATTTAGAAGATAGAGAGACATTGAAGTTTGTAGTTGGTTTTAAAACTACAATTCGTCAAGGATTGAATGAGATTGAGAAGAGATGGGAAAGATTATTATATTCTGACCTTTAAATTTGAACACTTATACTTTAATAATAATAATGACTTTAATTTTTTATTTCTATTAGTTAAAAACACAATGTTAAATAATTAATTTAAAACACATTTTTCTTTACTAAAGAATAGATTGAAATGAATGGATAGAAAGATATATCATAATTTGTGTCATTTGATTCAATTATCCTTCTAACTTGTTCTAAAAGAGAAATATTACATTGACTTTGTATTGGTTTAATATTTATTTTTTGTATGATTGAATGTAAATTTTGGTGAGATAAATTGTGATGAATACAAACTAAAATCCAGATTAATGATGTAACATAATCATTTACAATGTTGTTCTCACTGAAATAGTGGAATATCTCATTGGCTGGACCTACTGATTGATTTATATATGGTTGTAACAGGACATTAACCATTCTTCTCCAATTAAGACATTGCTGATAATAGGGTAATTTCAAATATGTCAAAATTGCTTCTTTTATCATCATATTCTTCGAATAACAACTAATACAAGCATAGAATGTATTTATATCAATCTCATTATCCTTTTGTATTTTTCTTAATACTTCATCTATTTGCTTCTTTGGATTTTTCAAATATCTAATTATTTCTATTCCCATGACATTTGTAAGTGTAATGTTATTTATATAATATAAATCATATAAATATGAAGAATAATTCTTGGCTGTAGCTTTTACAATCAAAGTATGTAATCTTTCAGAAATATATAATTGAGTGGATAGAAGGTTTGTATAAATAGATAACAAATCAGCATCATTTAATAAACGACTCAATCTATCATTATAACATTAATATATTGATACAATAAAAAGTATTCTTCCAGAAAATTGGTAAGAAATCCATAGGGAGATCCTTCATTAGTAAATGTTTGTGTTAATTCATATATAGCTTGATTTACATCAATATTCTGAGATATATTGTATAGATGAATTGCTTTTCTATTCTGAGTATGAATATCACCTACTGATATTTCTTTAATGTAATTCAAAAACTATATGTTTTTATTATTATATGAATAAAATACTTTTGAATTAATTTGTTTATTGTTTATAGTGTTGATTTGAACTAGCATTTCGTAGAAGTTGTTTATAAATGGATCAAATTCCATTGAGTAGAGTGTATTTAGATACTCTTCAGCTACAGCTGGTTGATTATTCTATTTATAATATATAAATCATAATAATTAATACTTCCAAAGCTAATGAGAATAAAGCACAAACTTTTCTTTGATCCTGAACTGGAGTTGTTCCTTTTATTTTTGATAGTAAAACTAAACCATATTCTGGATTTCTCGCTCTAACTGATCCTTCTAGGAAATAAGATAATAATGAATTTGGGTCAAAATATTTCCCGTATTTGATTATCTCAACTATTGAGTTGTGAATCATTAGATTATCAAACTAAGAATAATAAACAAAATGAAATAAATATATCAATACAAACATCTTTGGAAAAACTGTAATAAATTTACTATTCTTAAAATGAAAAGATTTAAAATCACTCAGAAGCATATTAATATATTTATATAAAGGAGGAAAAGTAGATGTTGCTTTAAGCAAACTCATTATTAGTATTTTGGTTGGTTGATATCCAGCTTTTTCTATACAACTTATAAAGTTCAAGTGAATTATCTGTAGTTAATGGATCTGTCAAATATTCTAATATTAAATCTTCAATTTCTGTAAAAGATGCAATAGATCTAAGATTTTCTGGCTTGTAAAACGTTAATAACGAAAAATCATCTATATAATAAGAGTTTGATAAAATATACCATTTAAATTACATTGCCTAATCATTTTATCCAACATTTTAAGAGTCACATGTACTTTAGGCAATAATAATTTTGATATTTCAAATTCAATAGCTTTTACTGATGCTATAAAAATTGATTCAAGAATAATTGGCGGAATTTGAATGTTCTGAAGTATATTTTTGTATAAATAGCATGTACATTCTGGCTTATCATAATAAATAGCAGAATTAATAAAATTAAACGTTCTATTAGCTATAATGACAAAAAACCTATACGATTCTGAATTCACTTCAATTTTTTGAGCTATCTTTTGTAATTGTGCATTAATTTCATTCTGAGATAGGTTAGAAACATTCTTTGTGATAATACTACAGATTATAGATAAATAAATACTCTAATTCCAAAATTGGTTGTTCATTCCATTTATTCACTATATAGTAATTGTACAATAATATAATACTTGATCTTTTCAATACTGATTTACAAATCTATGCATCCAAGTAATAAAAAATAAAGCAAATACATTTTTGGGAGAGAATAGAATGTATTTATTTATTCGAAACATTTTAAAACTCAAATGCTCAGTATATATGAAAAAAATGTCGTTTGTTAGTGAAAGATGAATGTGTGATAATATTCACGGTTTACACATTTTTACATTCTAGAGATGGATCTATATGCATTCAAATGTGTAATTCAATGAATATATGATGAAAAAAGAAATCAATCCTATTTAAACAATGAAAAAACAGTATATAAATGTTAATAATTAATAATAGCTATTTTATTTCATAAATTCATCAAATAAAGTGCCATTGTTACTACTATTAGAAACATTACCCATATTTTGATAGGTGTTAGTAGTAACATTACTATTATCATCAGGAGGAGGTGATCCAGGTGGTGTTCTAGGTGGCGGTACAACTCTCGATTTATTACTACTACTACTATGATGTTTAGAACGACGAGTAGAAGATGAACTTTCATTATTACCATTCCTACTATTAGAATGATGATGTCTATGATGAGATGAAGATCTCTCTGAATGATGATCAATCATTGGATGTTGTTGTTGTTGTTGTTGATTTTCATAAGACATATTTGGGTAATATGATGTAGAAGGTGGTGGTATTGGTAATGGTTGTTGTTGTTGTTGTTGCTGTTGATTATATTGATCATAATAACCTCCTCCTCCTTGATATCCAGGTGGTGGTGGTGGTGGTGCTTGTTGCATCATTGGAGGCATATTATAAACATCATACTGACCAGGTGGAGCAATGTTTGGATATGATGAATATGGATCATTATACATCATTGGTAGGTTGTTGCTGAGGTTGTTGTATATAAGGAGGTTGCTGTTGTTGCTGCATTATAAAAGGATCATTACTATAACCATATCCTTGCATTGGCGGTGGTGGTGGTAATTGCGGCTGCATTATTTGTTGCATCTGTTGTTGTGGTTGAATTAATTCTTCAGCTCCATGTGCATAATTACACATTTTACCTAATCTACAACGACCTTGTCTGTAATAAATACATAGTTCAGTTTTATAACCCATTGCTGGCATTTTATTGAATCTATCTCTTTGTCTATCATCTGGGATATATGGAAATCTGTTTTGAGTTTGTCTTGATGATTGATAATTGTTAGTATTGTTTCTATTATTATTATTATTATTTCTATTTCTTTCATTTGAATTATTATTATAAGAAGTTGATGATGATTTTGGTTTTGGTTTATTCTCAGATGAAGTTGATGATTTTACTAATTTTCTTTTCTTTTTCAATTGATTATCACTATCACTATCACTATTTCTCAATAGAGATTCATTATTTAATTTACTCTTTTTTTGTGTGTCAGATAATTTCCTCAATTTTCTTTTTACTTTCTTTTCACTATTATTATTATCTTCTTTTTCTTTTGCATTTTGCTTATGTTTCTTCAATTTTGGCTGTTTATTCTGTATCTGTCTATTTATTCTAATTTCATCATCATCTCCACTTTCACCTTCTTCTTCTTCGATTGTACTTGAATCAGAAGCTTCTATAAACTCATCATCATATTTATTTGTTCTATTCTCCTTTCGTTTTTCTGCTTTTCTCCTCAAACCATCGAACTGTACAGAACATTCTGGACATGCCCAATGTCCTTCAGGTAAAAATGTCATTTTTGGAATAAAACAACTTCTATGAAATACTAAATTACAAAATTCACACATTAACACTTCACCACCTTCATTACATAATTCACACACTTCATTATAACCTCCATCCCACAGTTCCATTAGCTTTAAATCATCATTAGATGCTTCACTTCCGTGTGGATATTTTAAAAATGCTTTTCTTCTACTTCCATCATGTCTTAATGCGATTGGTATTTTCTTTAGATCATCTTGTGTCAGTTTTTCTGGTACAAGGTTTCTTACGAATGTATAACCTTTATTTGGCTTTTCTGGTTTGTCTGTATTATTGTCTTTATTCTCTACTAATGGTTTATCTTTCAATTCTGTATTTTTCATATCTGTTTCATTGTTCGATTGTTCTTTTACTTGAACATTCATTACTGGTTCTTCTTTATTTATTAATTCATCTTTTTTCTCATTCTTTATTGGCTGCGTATTTGAATCAGTATTAGAAGTTTGTTTATTATTATCTTCTGGATTTTCTGCTTTTATAGGTTGATTATTTTCTTGTTTTTTCAATACTTCTTCTGTTTGCATTCTTCTTCAAGATAAAAGACTATTAATATATTTTTGAATAATTAATCTTTTTACTACTGTTTTATAGTAGTGCTATAATCTTGAAATGCAAATAAAAATAGGTAAATCTGTTTAGAACTATTAAAAAGTTCAAAATTCAATTTCAAGCTTTTTCAAACCTATTTTTATTGATTTTGTTGATTTACATGTCATATAACCCTCCTAATCGTTTTTTTCAATTAGCACAAGAAATGAAACAGAATACACCTTTTCCACAACCACTACCTCAACAACAACAATTTACACAACAACCAATACAACCTTCACCAATTGCAATGTACAACTCACAAAATCTGAATTATCAAAACAACCAACAAAATATTCCTCCACAACCTCAATTAAATATAAATCTAGTTAATCCACCTGTTCAATACCCCGTACAACCAATAAATCCTCCTCAACCGATGTATGCTCAGTATTTAACACCAAACCACAATCAAAATCCTGAAGAAAATGTAGCAAATATGCTTTTAGATGAATTGGATCAATTTACTAAACAAATACTATCTATGCCATACAAATCAAACCCAAATCCGCAAATAGAAAAGAAATTCCCATATGCTACACCAACATCCGAAGTACAAGCTGAAAGAGCATTATTTACATCATATTAATATATTATTTTATTTAATCATACTCTTGTGTGTGTTATTTTATAAATAAAATCCAAAAAATGGCAGAAATTTTCAAAAGAATTAAGGCAGTACTCATTCTGAGTGTTAAAAAATTACTTCAGCTTCTTCTTTGGACGTAATTGGTTGGTGTGACCGCATTTCTTCTTTCTGCAGTTATGAGCACGGGGTGGTAAACGAGCATAACATCTAGATGAGTATTAAATATTGATTTATATACTTTCTGCAAATCATTTTATCACAATTGTATGATTTGGCTAATGTGGCTAAGGTTGGTTCAATAACACCGCCTCTTAATCTCAATACTAAGTGAAGTGTTGATTCTTTTTGGATATTGTAATCAGATAATGTTCTACCATCTTCTAATTGTTTACCGGCGAAAATCAATCTTTGTTGATCTGGTGGAATACCTTCTTTATCTTGGATCTTAGCCTTTACGTTATCAATTGTATCTGATGGCTCGACATCTAAGGTGATGGTCTTACCCTATAAATAAAATAGTATAACGACATGATTGAAAAAGTGGTAGTAAAACAGCAAATAAGATGTCAACAAAAAGATAAAAGTGAGTAGATATAATAGATTTGATTTATACTGTCAAAGTCTTAACAAATATCTGCATCTTAATTCTTAAGACTTAAAAATTAATGCCAGATGATGGCAAGTGTTGATATTAATTTATCTCTATTTAAATAAAAACTATTTTTAGTCATTAAATGCAATTTCAAATTTTTAATTTTATCTGCTTTAATACATCAAACAGAATAAAAATATGGCTATTAATAAGTATAAATGCACATTCATCATTTTTTAAATATATAATCAGTACACTTATTTCAATCAATAAAGATTTGCTTAATTATTGATGTAACAATAAATTAAACTATCTAAAAAATGATATTTAACAACTAAATAATACAAACTTCGGATTGCATTTGATTTGCTATCAGTGTAGTATTTAATTCATCTTTTTCTAAATCAACACTCACATCAAATATACAGAAAACAGGATTATCAGAAATCTTCATTTTATAAGTCCTAGAAGGTATTCTATACTTTTTAGATAATTGTAAATAACTAAGTCCAAAATAGCATTCAATTCAACAAAACAAATAACGAATAATTATAATAAATGCAATAAGCATTTTAAAAAAACATCTAAGAATTTTCATCAGTATTAATAATATCTGTTTCATATCCTGGTACATTAATCAAAACAACACTATTATCATTCCTCCTTTCCACTGGCATACTAACCATGGGATATTTATTATTTGGATTTGCATTAAGATTAGTTTCTAAATGATTAGGCAAAATATTCAAGCTATGGTTATGAGGTTGTCTAAGTGGAGTATTATTTCTATCATAATTACTCTGGTTATTTTTACTATCATCCATAAGTCCAGGTTCTGATTGAGATAATACATTATATTCCATTCCAAGGCTATTATTTACAGGAACCATATCTTTATTCTGTTTCACATATATCTTTTGATTATTGACTAATTGATCCACATAAGGTCCATTTCGTTGTGCTATTATATTTGTAACATTTGTTGTAGTTGTTGTGGTAGTTGCTGTGTCTGCATTTGTTTCATAATCAGTTCTTCCAGTTGTTGGTTTACTTCCTGGTGGAGATAATGGCCTGATTTTATTGGCTAAATGAATTGATGAATATACATCCTTTTTCATTCCTTCTTTTTCTTTATTACTACTATTATCTGAAGATGGTTTCATTGATGAATATTCTCTTACTATTTTATAGAATTTTGGAGTTATTATAATCAATGTTATTCCAATATTAATCAACACTATTCCTATACTCTCTAATAAGAATTTAGCTGCTGGAGATGATGTTAATGTCATTTCAATAGCGAAGTATAGAACAAAACACACAAATAAACATCCAATACATGCTGTTAATGTGTTTGAATCATTATAATCATCAACACAATTTCTAGTTGTATAGGAATAGTATAAACCTAATACAAAGATAAATAATAGGAATATAAAAAACACTGCATCATATACAACTGATCTATTACATGTTGGAATATAATATGAAACTAAATAATTACCTTCATCTGTTGAAATTTTTTCTTCATATTTCGAGAATGGATATATTAATCCCCATATTAATGATAATACCACAAATATTGATAAATATAAAAACAATCTCATAAACACTTTCTCATTATTTATTCTTAACCTTTTCATATCTCTATTGTTATAAACTGCATGAATTCTCCAAGTTCTTAACACAATTATACAAGAGTAATTCAATAATAATAAATAAAAGATTGCTTGAAATACCATACACGTTCCATCACTATATTGAGATATATTCATTGGAATGATTGACCATAATGCTATTGTACCACTGAATAAGAAATATATTACAAATGTATGACTTGTTGCTCTTATTATTTTGAATCTTCTGAATTTAATTATAAATCCAATTACTATATAAATTGCTGTTGAAACTAGTACCATTACTACTATCACAGCTATTAAACTATCACTTGGTAATTCATATCTTAATAACAATGGTCCAACATTACATTCTGCTACATCACCATAATAAACTTCTGGATGTTTCATTACAGTAAATTTCGTATCATCAACCAATACTGGTATTCCTGACATACTTAATTCGGCTAATTTTATTACTTGAATAAATTGATTTGTTACTGTTCCTTGCTTTGTTCCTGAGGATGTATCTATTAATATTAATTGACTAGCTCTTCGAATATAATCTAAGGAAATTACATTATCATTCACATCTAAACCATCAGATTTCATCAGATTTCTGCTTTGAGTGTATGAATTAATGAATATTTTGTAAATACTTTCAAAATCAGATATTGACTGAGATATAACATCAATTTTACCAACATTAGTATTTACATAGTTTTGGAAATTAATTGAGTTTATATTGGTATTATCATTCAAATATGTTCTAGTTATTATATTTCCATACAATCTAGGCATTTTATCTGTTCCTAATTCATATTCATCAACATAATAAATAATTTGAAGTGCTCTAATATAAGATATTTGATTGATGTAAATCAAATCTTCAAATAATGTTAATTCATTACCATTTAATGAGTTTAAAATTAGTATTGTATCATTCCTTATAAATTCTTTTATAAACATTACTGTTTCATTTATTAGTTTAATTCTTTCACTATTTTCTATACCATCAAATACAGGAATTGCATATGTTTTAACAATTACACTATCTTCAATATATACTTTTACATTTTTAGTTATATAAGCTATTAAATCATCCATATATCCACTTATAACTATACTTCCTTGTATTAATAACATTATATTCTTAAAACCTAATCTTTGACTGAATTTCAATGATGGCTCAATTCTACTCTTCATTGATGCAGAAATAAAGAATATATATTTATTACATATTGGCGGATATACAAATACAGTCGAATAAATCAATTTGTATTGCATTTTTCTTTCATAATTGAGTAATAAATATCTAATCACATCCATAGAATTTGATGTAAATAATATCTTATATTCATTGTTAACTTCAAACAAATTATCAAACACTAACTTGTCCTTATTTTCATCATTATAATATGGAAATACTTTAAATTCAATATGAACATTTGTTGAAAAATTGAACTTGTTATTATCTCTAATTAATGAATCTATTAATATTAATAATATATGTGATAATTTCTTCTGTTTTTCTTTAGAATAATCAAGCAATAATCCTACTTTAACATTTACCTCTCTCGTTGTACATTTCTCAATATATTTATCATAATCTCTTGGTGCTAATTGATTAGTTACATCAATAATTCTTTCATTTTCATACTCACAGTTAAATTCTGTATGGAAATAATACCTTTGAATGTATAAATCACCTCCTAAATACATCGTTACTCCACTGTTAGAATATTGATGATTTATCAACTGAGTGATATAATCTCTCGAAGTATAACTAGATAATAATAAATTTTTATCATTATTACTAGTGAATCTGTTTAAAACTAACTCTAACATCTTAAATGCTGAAAATATATCTTCTGTTGAAGAAGAATAGTAATTATCATAAGGGAAATAATCTTTACAATATTTTTGAAATGTTTTTGTTCCATTTGATAAGAATGAATATGAAGAATTCTGTAATGCTGGTGTATAGGTTACTATTGATTTTACATCACATAAATATTTTTTATAAGAACCATGATTTGGTATTTCCATTAATGAAAACATATTGTATATAATTATATCTTTTATTTTTGTCAATAATCCACTTTCATATATATACTTATATTCTTCTCCAACATCATTTTTATATATTGAAACAATTATATAACACTTATTCTTAGATGATTTACAATAATCATAAATACTATTATATAACTTTATTTTCTCACTCTCATCTTTATATAACTCATCATATACATTGAATTGTTGATAATAAAGGTTTGAATCATTCAAACTTTTATCAATATGATCTATTAACAATTTAGACATGGGTGAATAATTATATAATATAATCACATCATTAGATTCTCTTATAAATGATCTTTCATGTAAATATGAAATAATTGCTAATGAATTAGTCATATGAATGACATTATCTCTACATACTATTTGAGTATCATATCCAACTGTTAAATATAGTGTATCATTATAAAGATTAAGTTTGGAAACATCAAAAAATCCAAAAGATGTAAATACTATATTAATCTTATTCTTATGCATTTCATCTAAATACTTTTGTAGTTCATTTACATCTCTCTTTTTCATATTATGTGATTTTACAGCTAAATATGTATTACTACTGAATGAATTTACATCATTATAATCATCTACTAGTTTGACTAACAATATAAACCGTTGAATTCCATTAGTATAATAATCTTCAATAGTTAATGGTAATATCAAACCAATGTAATATAAATTCAATTCTTTATTACCTGAATGACTATTCATATCATCATTCCACATACAAGCTGTAAGTTTATTATTATTTCCATTATTAACACCATCAAAGTCATAATTATCATCCATACTAAATAATAAAGCTGCATTTGGTGAAAATGAATATTCTATCAATTCTCCATTGAATTCATAATAAGACATTGTAATTGATTTTGTCAAATAATTGTTTCTTTGCATATATATTGCATTTCTATTATCCATTCCTTCATTTTCATAAGAATAACACTTAAAATTATATACATGTTCTCTAAAATGTTTATCATTTGGGGTTAATCTGCCATATTCTCTTTCAAATTCGTACCAGAAATATAATATGTTCAATTCTGATACAACATCTCTACTAAGTTCTTTATCCAGCAATAATGAAGTATAATCAAAATCATACAATACTTTGGAAATATAATTTTCTAAATCATCATCATTATTAGAGTCATATTTATAGTTATTCTTCTTACTACTAAACTTTCCATTCAAATTCCAGAAATGAGGTAAATATTTATATTTCATTGGTTTATTTTCAGGATGTTGAGACATATAAAATATATTATTTACATCTATTGAATTGGTTGTTAATAGTGTATTATTTATATAATCCAGAATGTAATCTAAATCTTCAATATCACTTGAATCCATCATTATTGCAACTTTATAGTCAATAGATTTTTCTAATATTCCATTCAATTCATTCTTACTTTCTTTAATATCATCAAATGTCATTGAATATATTTCTGGAATTAATAAATACTGTCCTGTCTTCTCAAAATATTGATGTAATTTAACATAATCATTATCATGAATCACTACTAATATGAAATATCTAAATATATTATAAAATGTTTCTAAAACAACAGGAACATTACTCTTTGGCACAAATGAACCATGATAAACATTTTCAAAACAAAATGTCTCATTTACTTCATTGATTATTGTCACTTTGAAGTTTTTTCCTTCCACCAAATTGATAAACTTTTTCAAACATTCACTTGGTAAGTATAAATAAACAGTTGAATCATATTTGAATTGTTTAATTATATCTTCGAAATCATCACATTCTGATTCAGTTCTTAATAAATAGCTTCTTATATCAAAATAATCGTTTGTGTCTTTTCCTAATATATTAAATCGTTCTTTAATTGCATGGAACATTCCATAAATTTCATAATCTTTGTCACTTCTAATCATTATTACTGTTTCTATTACAATTACTGGAACAGTATAAATATATTCTTCTTTTGTAAAATCACACATTTTCCCTTGGTTCAATTCCCAATTAAATGCATATGGATATTCATTGAAATAATACCTCTTTAATATTTCAACTGTATTATTTGCATATACTCTAGCCAATTGAAAATAATTGAAAATGTTATTATTTGATGCTAATTGAGTTACTCCTTCATGACTATCAAAATCAGAATAATAAATACTTGATAAATTGAATTGAGTTATTTCATTGTTTCTATTCATAACTATATCTGAATCTTTCATTTTTTGGAATAATTTATTTAGTATTATAAATGCCATAAATATATTTGACATTTGATTGAATGGTTCAGATATCATTGAGTATTCATATAAGTACTTTAGAAACACTTTGTTCATATCACCTTCTTCATTATTCTTATTAAAATAACCACCTATTATATCAATTCTATCTTTCAAATAGAATGGCATTGTTTTAACATTCTTTTCTGTTAGTAATAATGCTATTATTCTCCACTTATCTCTATCCAAATTTCTTATATAAAACTCATATAAAACTGATTGAGAATCTCCTAAATCTGTTGCTAAAAATATTACTCCAGCAAATTCCTCTATTACTCTCATTGAATCATTCATTTCTGTTGCATTTGACACATCAACACTAATTGATGGAGATGGACGATCTAGTCTGTCTTTTAACAATTTCTCCAATATATTCTTTACATCAATCGTTGATTGATCATTTGAATTATAAAATATATATGATATATTAGTAAGATATCCATTCAATGCATAGTAATACATTGAATTGAAATAATATTGACTTGGAACTCCAGATGTTATAATTACGTTCTTATAACATATTTCGCCAGTTACTGGTGTAGTAATAAAATATAATATATCTTTATGATCATCTTTTATCTTATTGATTATTATCTTCATACATTCTTTTGAATTACCACTTATAACTATCTTAAATCCTTCTTCTATCGCTTGATCAATTAATGATTCACATGTTGTTGTTGGTGAACTTTCTATATCAAATAACTTGTAAGAGATTTGATAGTTTTCATTTTCATTCTGTACATAATTATATCCTGCAATGGCAGATAGATAATTTGAAATATCATAGTAATTATCATTATGACTAATAGAAAATACCAAAGCAATTTTTATTTTCGGTACTTTTGTAACTCCTTCAATATTATCCAATATTCTATTCTTTGTATGTTCTACAATCGGTTGTAAATCACTAACTTCACATCTTTTACCACTGTATGGAGGAAATGGTTCAGATTTAACTGGCGATGAAGATTTAAATACAGTTTTAAACTTCAATGTAACATTATCACTTTTATCAACTTCTTCTAATTTTATGAAATAGAAATATCCTTGAAAATAATGATTCTTTCCTATATAAACTATTCCAGCTGGTGTTACAATAGGAATCTTATAAAATGTATAAATCAATTCACTAACTTCATTACTGTGTATAGTATGTGTCGAATATCTTAAGAACAATGGTATAGTATATAAATTATAGGTTAATCTAGAAAGAGTTATATTTTTACCATATTTGTCATAATATCTATTCAATATTTCATAGGTTATTAAATTATCTTCTCCTTCTTCTTTAGCTTCAGTTGGATTAAAGATTGTAAAGAAATAAGTATCTATCGTTGGTTGTACTTTGTCACTTGCATTAAATTTGATTAAACCTGGATCAGTATTTAAACATATAATTTTGCTTGAACTTCCAACCAAATTATAGGAATATAACTCTGTTAATAATGAACTAATTTGATTTGGAGATACAATTGTAACAATACAACTACTGTGACTTAAATATTGATTTAATGAACTTAATATATTATAATATTGATTAGTATTATCACTAATTGCGAGTTTATAACTAATTTCCATTCCATTTTCTACAAACATATTCTCATATATTTCTAACAAAGTTTTATGTTTTTGAGTAACACTATATAACATTAATATATTCTCACAATTATTGATCATATATGATAGTCCAGGTTTCATTGACTCATAGATACTTCCACCATAGAATAATATATTATTATTATTACATTTTGCTATATATGTATTACTTGCTACAATTAACAATATTGAATTATCATTTTCAATTTCATTTGATATTATTGTTATTAATGGATCACTTAAATAACCAATTAATATTCTAACACCCAAATCCATCAAATGTCTGAATGATATGATGAAATCTGTTTCATTTGTGTTGGATGTATATGTTAATGATTTATAACTAACTGTAACTCCTAATATACCTCCATATTTATTGTTTATATTATCAATTCCACTTTCAAATGATGTTTTTACCATTTCTCTTTCAATTCCAAATGTTTCATCATGTATTAAACCTAATGTGAATAAATTGATGGGTCTTAAATCTGGTTCATTTTCTTCAGTGAAATTACAATAATTTCTCATCACATTTGAATCAACATATAATATGTTTGATGTTTTAGTTGTTGAAACATAGCTAATTACATTAAACTGACTAATCTTTACTACAACTGAAGGTAAACGTTCATAAAGATTAGATTTCATAGAATTAATTCCACTTACAGTATCAAATTGTGTAGTTAACATTGTTCTTTGTATTGTATATAAATCATATGGATTATGAGATGTGATCTGATCATGGAAATTGAAAAATGCATCAGCTGCTAATAACTCATATATATAAAATATCTTATCTTTTCTATAAATTGTATGATAGATATTATCAAATAAATTACTTCGTTCTGTAGATAAGAAGAAATCAAATATTGTGTAAAAATAAATATTGTAATTTCTAGCGGATATAGCATTATCATTAAAGAACGATGTTAATGCATAGAATTGATAATTTCCTCCTAATTGCATAGTAGAAAAAAACATTCATAATTTGATTGGTTTTTTCTGCAATATTATATGTATTAAATACTATAATATTACCACCTGTTGGCATAAATGAATATATTTCTTTGATTATATTATCTATTGAAGCAGTATTATTTTCAATATCAATATATATTACATTTTCAGAAAATGAAATTGATTCTTTTATATTGTTAATGATTTTCACTTTATTTGGTATATCACTATGTAGAATTACTAATTTTTCGATTTGTAGTATGAACAAAGTTATACATTGTTGTAATCAACAAATCATTTGCAGAATATGTAAATACTCTTGGACTACATTTCTCCAATGAATAATAATATCCAATATACCACAATTGCATATCATATTGATCTAATTTCTTAACAATATGATCCATCATAACTCCTCCTAATACTCCAAACACATGTTTGATATTATATTTAGTATGAAATTCTTCAAATATTTGACTTATCTCTTCTTCTGTATTTGCATGTTTTACTATTCCTTCATATTGAAATTTTGTATCAGCAACATTATTAAAATAAGTTCCCAGTGCATATATTATCCTAGAAACCATTCCAGATTCATATTTTAACTTTTCACATCTTACAAACAACATGCCAAACCTTACTTTAATTCTATTCGTGATGAATTCGTTTGTAAGATTACTGTTTGGAAGCAGATGAAGTAGAAGAAGTTGTTAATATTGTATCATATTTACTACAATCACAAACCTTGACTATTTTCCTCAATAAACATTATTGCAGGTAATGGATAATTCAAATTACTTGTAGTAAAAAAGTTATTATTACCATTTAAATCTACATATATTATCATAATAGTTAAATAATGAGATAATTGGTTACTGATTGAAAATGTCAATGGAGTATCTAAACCAACATTTAAATTCAGCTTTTCTCATATTTATATCACAATTCTTTTCTTCTAAACAATTTGAATTCATATTTATCGATAAAGTCAACATTGATTGTGCATAAAATAATGGATATAATAGATAATTATAATCATAATAAATATCTTCAAATTCTGTAATACGATCTAAAACAACATTAACAAACTTTGATTCACTTTCTTTTATATGATCTGAAATAAACATAAAATTATCTAATTTTGGATTATGTATTGTTTTAAGGCTTTTAAACTTCATTAATGATGGTGTATATGAAGGAAATGGAAGTCTTGATGATTGAAATTCTGCTCCAACTTCTAATATTTTTTCATCATCATCTAAATTCACTAATATTCCACAATTACCATCTGGAAATTGAGTTTTTATATCTATAAATATATCACTTATTGATTTTGTATTGATTGAAGTTCTAACTACTTTCATATCTGTTTGATCTAACTTCTTCAGTGTTTTTATTATGTATTTATACATTTCATCATCATTCTCATCGTCTATATCAGTTATTATGTAAAAACTTTTCAATTTTGAGTCTAAAGCATAATAGATTACAGGAAAAATAGAGTTGAATCAAATTGAAGTTTGTATAGAATAGATATGGTGAACAATCATTTTTCTCATTCAAATACAAATCAAATGTTATTATTTTCTTTCTACTGGTTATTTCTATCAGTTTCTTCATCTTCATGTAATTATCACCAGCTAAGAATGCGATTGGATTATATTTCTCTATTAATTTTTCCACTTGAGTCTTTAACTTCTCAGGATTATTACTCAATTGATATTCTATTACTCTATATCTATACTTAGTATCATAAAACGAAACAGACATTAAATTAGTCACTGTAAATAATGAATTCATTAACAATCGAGGAATTGTTTCAAATATACTGATTATTACTATAGTTTTACCTTCTTTTGTATAATTACTATTATATTTACTCCAATCACATACACAATTCTCATTTACTGTTGATGAAGTGTGAGGAACTGGAAACCATTCATAATTGTAAATTATCTTCTTTATTTCTTGAATATGGTAAAATCTTTTGGATCAACTGTCTTGCATAATTTTGTTATTAATTGTAATGTATTTTCTCTTGTATATTGTACTTTATATTTTTCGCTGTAAATATCTAACGATGGTAAAATAGATAGAATATTATCAGGTGTTATTGATGTTAAAGTAGTGAATATTTGATATGCAATCTGAGTTGATAAATATGCAAAATATGCAATTTCAGTCATCAAGTTGTTTGGACTTATTATTTTGTATGTATCACATATATGATTATTATTTCCACATTTACCATCAAAATACATTATAGTGTAAAAATCTTTCCACTATTAAAATATAACATATATAATATATATAAATACAGAATTATCATCAACATAATCAATATAAGATAATCCCATTATATAAACTTTAAATTGATTTTCACTATATCCTTTACGACTGTATTGTTTCATAAATTCAGATGAATATGGTGGAGCTGTTATTGATATAATTAATATATTATTCTTTGTCTTATATCCATCGATTGTTGTGATAATACTTTGAACAGAATTCTGAATATTATCCAACTGAATTATTAAAGATTCTAACAGAGTATTATTCTGTTTGATTGTATTTTCTGCATATGTTTTAAGTGTTTTTGCTCTAATAATAATAATAATAATAATAATAATAATAATATTTATACTCAGTTTTTGCAGTAATTAATATCACATCTTTCCTATATTTCCCAAATTCAACATCAAATTTAAGATTGATGGAGCAGTTAAACCTGTATTAAATACTCTTGGATGACAATACAAACCTGAAAGATGTCCGATATTGAAAATGACAGGTAAATCATCACGATTTTCATGATAGATATCTAATTGAGGTATATCTTTGTTTATAATATTTCCATGTGAATAATAAATAATAACCTTTATTTTATTCTCTACATAATAATCATATTGTTCAGCAGGAGTATGTGAGTAATTTGAATCTACCAGTAATATCAGCCTTTTATTACCAACTTTCTCAGATTATTTGCATTTGCAGATATATATACACTGTTGAATATGGGAATGATATATTCAGCTTTCAATGACTATCAGTAATTAATCCTATAAAAAAAACATCTTCTACCTCTAATTCACCTATTTCATTACATCTATTCTGTTCTATTACACTAAAATCGTCATATGCCTCTAAAGGAAAGTAATTTCTGAAATTGTGTATAAATTTGATATCTCCATTTGCTTGCACCTCTCCTAAATAGGAACTTCGCATAAAATACTGATTTGTGTATAAATATATAAGATCCTCTGAAACATATGCATTTATTCTTTTAAATGTCATATTTTGAATAAAAACCGATACAGGTACTTTGTATAAACTATCTATACACTGTAAAATCATTTTCAGGAATATTCCACTGATATACAATGAATCAGTTAAATATTCACCTGAAGCTAGATTTAATGCTGTTAAAAATGCTTGATCTCAGGAGATGGATAATCATCAAATATCCTGAATATATATAAGCACCAGCGAATAGAGTAGTATCTTTGTGAGTAAGGTATTCATCAGCACTTAGAACAGCTATTTTATACCCTTTAGCAGCAACATTGTATTGGTTAAAATATTGGACTATTTTTATCTGTTCATCATACTTTCTATAATAATCAGCAATTGTAATGGCAGTTGTTGTATGTTCTAAGTTCTTCAAATATTTTTCAGCATCTGCAATCTCCATTCTATTGTTTAAAATCTTTATACCAAGCAGCGTGTAAGTTCTGACCAATCTATTATAATCATCTTCATTATTAGTCAATATAATTGATTTATATTCACTATTAACTATAAATGAGTTGGCTATGATAATAATAAAGAGATTAAAGCATACCTTGATAATCTAAATTTCTGATATTGATTGAATTAATGAGATTAGGGTTACACATTGTTCAATATATTGAT